>APFE031374050.1:1701-71993 GCA_000404065.3 Pinus taeda | reverse complement strand
CGCTCCCCCGCAACTATTCTTCTATCCATCATGCTTTGCTTGGATTTGAACCTTTGAGTCCTACTCTCAGGTACTCAACATCCCCTCGACGCATAGTTCTTACCTTCCTATCCAGAACTGTGTCTTCTTGTAACTCATTGAGATACTCAGGAAACAAATCCCCAATAGAAGGCAACTGACTTTGCTCTTAAGGATCTTCAATCAATGAAGGTTCATACAATCTCAAGTTTTCTGCATTAACGACTGATTAGATCTGCATATAAGGTGGTAAATCAAGGTGAAAAGCATTTTCACCAATTTTATGAAGTATCTTGAAAGGTCCATACCTTATTGGTTTTAGCTTCTTACCTTCACCTTGCATTCTGTCTTTGCTGATGTACATCCAAATTTGATCACCAACTTGAAAGCTATGTTCAACTTGATGCTTGTCATGTCTTGCCTTGTACTTGGCTTGACTTCTTTCCAGCTGTTCCTATACTGCCTGGTGAATTTCCTGGATTTGTTCAATGAACTTGGTTGCTTTGTCCACATCACTATGTCCATCAACTTCTATGTATTTTCCAAAGACAAAATCTGAGGGAGACTTTTGTGTAAAACCAAAACAAGTCTCAAAAGGAGATCTCTAAGTAGAAGAATGTTTTGCATGGTTGTAAGCATGCTGCACATAGCACAAATGTTCATCCCAAAGTTTGGGATTCTTGCTGCAATATCCTCGAAGCAACTGTATCACTGCCTTGTTGACCACTTCTGTCTGACCATCTGTTTGCAGATGAAATGTCGTTCTCTTCTTCAACTTTGTGTCCATTAACTCCCATAGATTTGATTGAAATTTCCCTACCAATCGAGAATCTCGATTGGATACAATAGAAGTGGGTAACACAAAATGAATCCATACATTTTGAAAGAACAACTTTGCAATTTGTTCAGCTGTGAACTGTTTATTACATGGTGTCAAAAGACACATTTTACTAAACCTATCCACAACTACATACAAATAATCATGACCCTTTCTAGACTTTGGCAATCCCCCAACAAAATCCATGGAAACACTTTCCCAAGGACGAGAAGGCATTGGTAATGGAGTATATAAGCCTATTTTTCTATTACTTGGCTTGCTTGTAGCACACATAGTACATCCTTTAATATATCTAGAAACTCTCTCATTCATCTGTGGCCAATAGTAGAACCTTTGCAATTGTGTAACTGTTTTACTTACACCAAAATGACCTGATAGGAGAGAAGTATGTGCTTCTCGAATTATGTTAACTCTTTTAGTTTATGGAATGCATAACTTTCCAAAATGATATATGAGTTTGTCCTTTATGTAATAATCCAATTGTTCTACCTGCTTTCCATGACTTAAAGTTGCATGTACATCCTTAAAATCTGTGTCTTGAGCATATTGTTCTATGCAACTTTCATGATTTACTGAATTATGCTTAAGTGTTGTGGATGCATTTATAATTGGTCTTGATAACATATCTACAACCTTATTATGTATTCCCTTCTTATATCTGATAACAAGATTAAATTGTTGTAGGAAACCCATCCACCTATAATTTCTTGATTGTTGCAATTTAGTTTGTGAGTGTAAGTATTGTACTGGTTGATGATCTGTGTGTATGATTGTTTCTTTACCCATTATGTCATGTTTCCACTTTTTAACACTCTGAACTAATGCATATAATTCTTTATCATATATAGGATAGTTAACTACTGCTGATGTGAATGTCTCGGAATGAAAGAATATAGGCTTTCCAGACTGCATCAACACTACCCCCATGGCATATTCACTTGCATCTGTCTTGATCTCAAATGGATGTTGAAGATTTGGCAATGCTAGTACTAGCACCGAACTAATTCTTTCTTTCAATGTGTCGAAAGATTTCTGTTGTTTTCCTCCCCACTAAGACACCTATTTCACACTTGTCAAAGCATGTAAAGGAGCTGCAATCAATGAAAAGTTAGCAATAAACTTTCTCCAATATTGTGATGCCCCTAAGAAACTTCTAATTTCTATAGCAGTATTGGGCTTAGGCTAATTTACAATGACTTTAACCTTAGATGAATCTATCTTCAATTCACCACCCCCTACAATATAACCCAAATAATTCAAAGATGTTTTACCAAATTCACATTTTGATAGTTTTACATAGAGATTTTCTCTTTTTAAAACATAAAAAATTAGCTTTACATGATTAACATGTTCATCCCATGTTTTATTGAAAACAAGAATATCATCTAAATAGACTATTACAAAATCATCAATGAATGGTCTAAATACATCATTGATGACTCGAATGAATGTAGCTCAAGTGTTAGTTAAGCCAAAAGGCATAACCATCCATTCATAGAGTCCTTGCTTCATTTTGAAAGCAGCCTTCCACACATCCTATTCTGCAACTCTGATCTGATGGTAGCCGCTTCGTAATTCTAATTTAGAGAAGCAAACTACATGTTTTAACTTATCTAACAAATCATCAATATGAGGAAGAGGATAACAATTCTTTATTGTGATTTTATTCCACTTTTATTGAATGCTCTAAAATCAATGCACATTCTCCACAAACCATATTTATTTCACACTAACACACTAGGTGATCCACACGATAATGTGCTTAGTTGAATAAACCCTTCATCGAGCAACTCCTATACTTGCTTCCTTATTTCTACATTCTCTAGAGTTGATAACCTATACATTCCAATGTTAGGTAATGGAGCATCTTTTTGCAAATAAATCTCATGTTCTATCTCTCGCTTGGGTGGAAGCCCTTTAGGCTCTTGAAACAGAATATCTTCAATGGAAACAACTTTAACTAGATCTACTTTCTATTTAGGATTAGAACCTTGGAATGCATCAAATTTATCAATATGCTTTGCTTTTACACTCATAAGTAAAAATTGTTTACTTGCATTTATAATTCTTTTCATTTGTCCAAAATTTATGAGAGAGAAGTTATCTTTGAGTTTATGATCCCTTACAATATATTCAATTCCATCCTTAGTGAGTTGATACTTATTTTCAGTTCGATAGAGGATAACATTTCTATCGTACAAGTATGGACTTCCTATCACAATTCCACATATGTCCAATGGGACTATGTCTAACTCAACCTCATCTACAAACTTTGACCCAATAGAAAAATGAAGTTTACATTGTTTCGTTACTTGTATTTTAGTTTTATCACACACCCAACCTCATGGATATGGTGTTTTATAAGGTTTTGTTTCTAGACCCAACTTCTTTACAATTGCTTCGGAAATCAAATTAACTTGTGACCCACTATCAAATGAAGTATCAATTTTAGTATGCTTGGAAATGACTCTTATGTGAAATAGCTCATTTCTTTTCCTCTCATCATTATCATTATCAACAGAATGTGAAGAAGTATTTGTAGATGCTTTAGAATCTTTACCTTTTATACCTATAGTTGTAACCTTGTCTCGTCACCTAAATCTGATCCCAAGTCCTTTTGAATATCAGCAACATTATTTCACTCTTTACCCCCAAACTTCTTAGGCTTCAATTCTGCATGTAGTGACCAATAGTGTGCCACATTGTGTCCTTCCTTCTTACAATGAGTGCATGAAGGTTTATCTTTCTTCACAGTGTTTGTTTTCTTCTCTTTACACTTGAGTTTCTTCTTGCCTTTATTCTTGCCTTCAATAGGTTTGGGATTTCCCAACATCTTGGGTTACATTTTTACCTCTAGCTTCTAGATGTGTTGCTTGAACAAATACATCATCTGAGCTAGTTGGATTAAACATAAGTCTGGTATGCCTCAAATAACTATGAAGACAACCTATGTATTTCAACAATGTTTCTGGTGAGTCCAATGAAATGCCTAGTGTTAAAGCTCTCTTATGGAATTCCTGAGTATAACTTTAAACACTTTGACCTTTTGATTGATGTAGTGTTTGCCAACTCGTCACTTCTTGTTGCATATAAGCCAATAGATAAAATTGATTTTTAATAAAAGAAACAAATTCATTCCAAGTTGAAGTGATTTTACCATGCTTTTGGAGATCTACTTATGTCTTGCCTTCCCACCATACAAGTGCAGTTCCTCCAAGTCAGAGGCTAGCAAGCTGGATCTTCTTTCTTTCTAAATCAACTTTCTACACCCTACAATATACATCAATTTGCCTTACCCAATTATCAAGATTTTCAACATTAAGTTCTCCATCATAAATTGGCAAATCAAATTTTACATATAATTTGATCAAAGAGGACTTCTTTTTCTTCTTCTTAGAAGGACTAGATTTATGAGAAGAAGGGGATGATGATGACGATGGTGGTGATGAGGGATGAGATGGTGGAGGAAGCATTTCTCCCTTTCCTTTATCTTATTTGTCTTTAGGTGATGAAGTGCCTTCATCTTTAGCCTTTTTAAACTCATTATACTTCTCTTCCACCATGGCATGTATCGTCATGAAACTATCCAGGAATTGGGATTCTGACCCAAGTGGGTTTTCTTCCGCCATTCTTCTTCGTGAAAAGACCCTTCCAATTTCTAGATTCACCTCAACAAGCTCTCCTTCTCCTCGTTTGAGCCCCAACCTAGTAAGCATTTGAATCTTCACACAAACTTGTCAAACCTTAAAAACCTTGTTGCTCTCATAACACTTGATATGTTAATGAAGAAGGTATTATAGACTATGTGTGAATTCGCTTATGTTACTGAATGCAATGGATCGAAAAGATTGTGAATAACATAAACACATAAACAATTTGAAGACACATTTAAACACATCAACACAACCAAATTTAATAAAGGAGTTCACCAGACTTTCTGGATACATGTCTTGGTCCTTTCTCTTCTAGTGCTGACCTCTTTATTTTGTATTCAATATGTTGTTCTAGATATGACCTCAAAAACAGAGCCTTAGATGAAAAAATGGACGTGACCACTATGTCCTGCTCAAAATTTTGAGTCAAATGAGTATAAACTCAACCATATTTGGCCACAATGACCTTTAGATCCCTTGGAAAGTAAAAAACCACCATACACCTGCAAAAACCACCTTTCTGCTGAACAAAACCACCTTTATGGATGAAAAACCACCTCTGCAACCAAAACTCGCCTTGGAATATGCTATGGTGGCTTTAGTCTAGTTCGGCACCTGCATAAGAATATGGAGATGTTTGGCAAATGGAATACCAAGTTCCAACGCTTGGTATATTGGTTAGTGCAATTATGTTAAGGCGTGGTATATGTAGTTTAGGAGGTCGGCAGGTCGGAACCCCCGCCCGACTCTTTCGGCCTTTTACATGGTTTGAATATATCACATATATTTGATTTGAGATATGATATAATATGGTTTCGGCTATGATGTAATCTGGTAGTTATGACATACATTAAATGCTAAGGGACCAGTGGTCATGGGGTTGACCCTAACTGTCCAGCCCTTTTCCGGCAGCTCTAACCTTACGTTAATAAATATATTATCCATACCTTCATTAACAAAGCAACGTAATAGCTCATCTGGTGAGCAGAATCTAGTGAAATCTTAGTATTTTGGGAGGTCAGGGGTTCGATCCTCCCTGACCCCCAAAATGTTGGGATTTTGCATGCCAATATTGGGCAAATCAAAGTTGCCACGTGTTAGCACTGGATAGGCCCATTTCAACCAATCAAATTATGATGTGTCATCAACCTCTGCTGACATCATCCTAGAAATATGGTGCATTCTCAGGACAAAACATGGCCTACTGACATCACCCTGGGTTGATCGTTGACTTTGACTGTTTGACTTTGACTTTTCCTCTTCTTGCCATAGTTTTCCTTGAAACTTTGACTAGCCTTAACTTCTTCATCCAAACTCAAATTTCTGCACCATTCACACCATTGGAATCATCTCATCGAGCACTTTGACTTTATCTCACTTTCAACTAAATTTCAAGACTTTAATCTGGAGGAAAAATTGGATCCATTTTGGATCAGGGACATCCCATCAGGCCTCTCTGATCCAACATCTGCATTAACGAGAGAAATGTTATAAGCACATATATACAAAAAAAATTAAAAAATCTCAAAATTAAAAAGTTGAATTTTTACCTTCATCATCAAAATCCTCTCCATCTAGTAAGGGCATGTCCAGATCTCCATGGAATTCGGTGCCACTTGTTACATAGTATTTTGTCACCGACCCCGCATCCCCTGCTCCCAAGTAGAGTTGGTCCCTAAATGACATCTCTTCTGTGTCATACATCAACAAATATGTCCACATCTTCGCAATCATTCAAGAATATTAACAAATGTTCCTTAATCCTGAATATTGACCCTTTTTACCGATCTTTCAAGATCGTCACAAGTAAACCTCATTTTGCTTGCAACGATTTCGTGTAATGAACTAGAATGTTGCGACATCGTCACAGGGGTACATTTGTTCTCTACGATGGTCAGCTTTTAGGGCTCGTTGCAAGTCTTCAGTGTCCTTCTTGCGACCATAGATCTAAATACATTGTTGCCCCACGATGTTGTCTCTGAGTCCTAGTGTTTTACTCACAACGACCCAGATATGGCGAATTAGTTCAGAAATAATGCTTCTGGGTGGTTGTGGAACAGGTTGATTGGTCAAGGAAGTTCACTTTTCCTCCTCTGGGATGGTGTTTCTACCTTTTGAGAAACCTCCCTTGAGGATAAGCTCCCTCTCCCTCATTTATGGAGGCTCCTTCTCTTATAAAAACATTTCCCATTGCTATAATTAGCTAGTTTTTGGTATTGAGGAAATTAGCTAGTTTTGGTGTGAGATTGATAGTTTGCAGTGTGAATTATTGATAGTCTAGAAATTGGTTGCGGATTTCCTTAGAATTATAATATTTATTTTGATTGATAGAGAGAGTTATCAGTCTTTTGGGAGACCCTTTTGAGAGTGAATGCTTGAAGAGACATACTGACTGGACCCTTCGAGCAAGCTTTCGATGTCAAGGCTTGGCTGTAGGCTTTGCTTTTGCTCATATTAATACAATCAATGGTGATTTCTTATGTTATTTGTAAAATATATTTGATAGCTTATGGTTCCTTGACTCTGTAAGTGAATAGTTCATTTTTGTACTCTATTATGTGTTATGTTGTTCTCTTGTGTTGTTTCAGGTGAATTGCTCATCGAGGAAAAGGAAACGATAATTGAAGCAGTGCAACAAAAGATCCATCGAACACTACTTTGAGGTAGCCTATTTCAACAATGATTGTTTAACGAAATTAGCTGTTGTTTTGTCTTGTTGTGACTAGACCCACTCTAGGGCTAGAGGGGTTGCCTCTGTCCATAGAGGGAACATTACCTACATCACAAGTTGGCGACTCCATTGGGGAACCGATAGTGTGTTGTCTCTTGTTTTTCTCTTGATTCATTTTTGATTGAATTACATAGTGTCTCTTGGTTTTGGGGCTGAGCCATCAGTGTTCTAGGTTACTTGAGTCAATCTGGTAGTCCCTCTCACTATATGAGAGATAAGTCTGATGTCCTTTAGGTGTTTTTGCTTTGTTTTTTTTCTCTTAATTGAGATCGTCACTGTTTATTGCTTAACAGATAAGACGAGTCACATCTGTCCTCTTTGGTCAAGTTGTACATCACATATACCTCGTCATACAAATGCGACGATTCCTGAAATTGGACCATTGCCAAAGATAGGTGTACACTTGCGATGACATCGCTCAGTTGCTAGCTTTGTGGTTGCAACGACTTGGCTTTCATCTTAGGTTTCTAGTTCAACCCCTGTGACGATTCCTGTAAGGTTTTTTTTCACAGCCTTACCTCCTGGATTAGCCAACACTTCTTGCCCCCTGTTGTCTCTTGTTTCTTATCACACTTGTGTTGACTATATTGGTTAAGGCACTTTCTCCTTGGTTTCATTTATCTATGTCTTGTGTTTTCAAACTATGTGACCTAAATGTTTTCAAGGTTTCATCAAGAAGTCATTTGTTTGGATTACTCGTCGATCCAAGATTCATCCACAACCATCTAATTGATTTGTTTTTGGCTGTTCTACTACTTGTCTTCTTTCTTATGGTTTGTAGTGTTTGGTTATTGAACCAGCTTCTCATATTGATTTGATTTCCAAACTATCAAACATAGATTACATTTGTTTGGATCAGTTAGGCTTGCATTTTCTTGTTTGTCATTAAATTCAAAAAGTAAAAAATATTGCATTCATACAACATACGAAAGTGAAAGTGCAATTGCATTACTAAATTTTTCATGATTAAGAAATTAGAAGCAAATTTCAAATCTTTCATTAGTAGTTACGGGATAAGTGCATTAACGCATTGTGTTTCCTAGTGATTGGATTGCTTGCATGCACTATTGTTCTTGCATTTGCTTGTCTTGGTTTTTGTTCGCTTGGAAATGAACTCCTTACCCTCATTTAGGTAGTTGTTCATCGAAAGGAATGGTGTTTTACTCATTGTAGTTTCATCCTAGAAATTGTTGAAATACATTCAGTAGGGCCTAAAAATCGAAACTTAATCCAAGATTAACTCTTAAAATCTATTGAATGAACCTAAAAACGCATTGGAACCTAATGCACACTTATCTAGAGGTCTAGACTAGATACATGTTCTGGCATCATTAAACCTAGTTACTATTGTTTTCACTAGGGTTGGGTGATTCCTCCTTTTGTGATCCAATAGGTACTAGTACAGATTTGTGCTCCCCGTACCATCGCATATATATTGGGAGACCCCACGAGGTTATCATCCAATTATCCATAGGAAACCGAGTCTGCCGCCTTATGAATCATAACACACCAAACATGGAATTCAGGAAGATTGACTGTCGTATGAAAAGTCCTCGGTCATTTCTCTTTCATTTGATCACCAAGGTGTATATGTAGTTTTCCAATTTGTCTGGTAAACCTCTTGTCTAGTACTCCAGAGCAGTCACTTTCATTCCTTTTTGATTCCTTAAAAGTAAAAGGATCGGCTGATCACATGTCCTTTCAGGTTCATTAAACATTCGAAGGTGACTAGAGTAATCTTTTGTCCTTTTTCTCAACTCTTTAAACATGAAAAGGTCAAGTTTGGTTCCTATGTCATAAAATTTATTTGTCCATGCTCATATTTTACCTGTTAATCTTGGTCGTGTTCTTGGTTAGTGTAGAGTTGCAACCCTGCTCAATTATCTCTTTTTCTCAAATTTTGAGTTAGGCCATCTTGGTAGACTCACCGATCCCATCCCCTTTACCAAGCGACAAAGACTCTGCATCCCCCATCTCTTCTGAGGTATTGGTTGTTAGTGGTACCCTTCCTATTATCCCAAGTATTCAACTTCTTAATTCTCAAGCTCTGGGAGGGGAGCCTTTTGATATCAATTGGAATCCTCTTTGGGAACCTTTAGAAGAAGACTTATCGTTTACTCCCCCTGGTGTTTTGGTGGCAATGTCTTCTTCCGACATGGATGAGATGAGCCCTGTTACCAGTGAAGAGAACCTTGTGTCAAGTGGAGAAATTCCTCTTCCTTTAGAAGGTCTCCCTTTTAGCACTCCTCTTGGCATGTCATTACCGTTGCACTATCATGCCTTGTCGGACATCATGTGCTCGACGTCTCTGAATAGGATTTTTGTGTGGTATCATGCTATCACCCCGATTTCAGGGCCTTTCATACCTCAGATCCACGACATCTCAGTTACGTTTGTTCCGTCACGGCCCACTGTTTGTGTGGTCTCTATAGCTCCCGTTAGTGTCGTTATTGCATCCTCGATGGTTACCACTGTTACTGGGCCTTCTGTTGAACCCGCTAGTAGTGGTCCTTCATCTTTGGCATCCAGAGTCATTAACCCTATGGGTAATGTCCTGCTTTCTTCCAGTTCCATTCCAATAGGGTGGTCATATGAGAAATATATGTTTTCTCTTCAAATCCTGAATCATAACCTTCTGGGCTCCCAACCACCATCATATCCACATAATCCGTTGCACTATTATGATCCTCGGGGGGGGCATATTTATCATACAGGGTCCCTTCCCCCTGAACCTACAGTTCAAGTGTCCATTCTGTTATCCGTTTCCTGGTCTCATACTGCCTACCATGGTGGCCAACTTTTACTAGGACAACCTTCCAGTTTTCAAGGGAAACCCTATCAATGACAATTGTATCAAGGGCAACCTTCATGCCTACAAGGGCAACCTTTACAGGGACAACCTTTGGCCCTTGCAGGTTCCTCTTTTTCTTATTTAGGTCAACCTTCTAGTCAACCAGGTCAACCTCAATTCCATCCAGGCCAACCCGTTGCCTAGCAAGGTCAACACCCTGGTAAAGTAGGTCAGTCTCAGATCTAGAAAGGCCAACCTACTGTCCAACCAGGTCAACCCTCTGGTCAAATGGGCCAGCCTCAGTTTCAGAAAGGTTAACCTATTACCCAGCAAGTTCAACCTTCTGGGAAAATAGGTCAACCTCCATACCAACAAGGCCAACCTTCTAACCAGTTGGGTCAATCCCAGTTTCAACAAGGACATCAGTCCAGTTAAATCAATCCATCTCTCAACCAGCCAGGCATTCAAATGCTAACTATTTCTCAAACCCCACCCGATTTCCAGATTCAGGCTGGACTCCAGACTCAACCTGGTCTCTAAACTCAAATTGGATTTCAAGCTCGACCTGTTTATCAAATGCCACCTGGGCCTCAGGCATAGTTTGGAGCTCAGCTACAATACAATCTCCAAGCACTTTAGCAACCCTAAGGGCAACCTCAGGCTGCTCCGTATCAAAACTATCAGCAAACACAGGTCAATCCTTATCAAAATTTTCAACAGCCCTATATCACCCCTATTAGTCAAGCTGGTAACCAATGGGTTGTTGGTGGACAAAACCTAGGACACCCATCAGGTTATACTTATAATCCTTATGGACAAAACCCTTATGGGCAAAATCCTTATGGACAGAACCCGTGGAGGTAACCAAGGGCCACATGGAACCCTAATGTTGGCTCTTAACAGAAACCTATGATGTCCTTTAATCCTCAATTACCTTTCCTGGCAACCTTGGAACTGCCTAATGTGTCCAAGATGATAAATGATCTGATCCTTCATAATCCATATTGGCCACCAGTTCCAACCAAAATTCTTGGTCATTTTGCTAAATTTGATGATAAATCTAGAGAGGACCCTCAAACGCATGTCATGACTTATCACCTCTGGTGTTCATCTAACTCATGGCTTGATGATTATATCTTCCTCCATCTCTTCCAACAGACTCTCACTGGTTTCACCGTGAAATAGTATATTGAACTTGCTCGTGGAACTTTCCAAGATTTCAATTCGCTCAATGCGATGGCATTTCTTACCCACTTTCAGTTACTGATTCGTTATGAAATGGGAACACACCTCCTTACTTCTCTGAAACAGGAGACAGTGACACACATCTCCGATCATATTCACGAATGGAGAAGGCGGTGTCATTTGATTAAGTTCTGGATCTCTAATCAACTTCTCACTGATTAGTTTACTACCTCGTTTGTTGGTCCGATAGCCCGAGATATTGCCATGGGGGCATGTGTTACTGAAGAGCAAGCTATCACGCGTGCTCTGTACCCCAATTTGGTTTATTCCCAATCTGGTACGCTGTATGATTACTTGCATGATGCTCCATGACCTAAAACTACTAAGGCTCCATCAATGCCATTTGTCAATGGTGTTATTGTTTTTGTTACTTCATCCTCCCGAAAGTCTTCTGTCACCCCTGCGAAGCAAAAATTTATTGCTCCTAGTGAAAATGCTTCTCGCTCCACATCTAATATTGGTAAAACCTCAGAGGTCAATGCCATCCAGTCCACTACGGCAGATAAAGCTTTGAAAGGTAAGAAAAAGCAGAAAGGCAAAAATAAAGCCAATCTACCAAAGCAGGACCCTCTTAAGCCTCCGGCCGATGGTGGTATTAAAAGCAAACCCAAGTACCCTTTTCTCATCTGTGATGAGGATCACTACACTAAAGACTATCCTAGACAGCCTGAGGTTAGTCGTTTGCTTAAGGGGACCCTAGGAACTGTTGTTGTGCTTAAATAACCTTTTCCCTTTTGAATAATTAACCGGAGAATCCACAGTTTCATTATTTTTGAATCGACGTTTCGAATCCCAAGTGGGATCCATCATTCTCTCATCCTAAAGATGGATCCCACTTGGGATTCGAAACGTCGATTCAAAAATAATGAAACTGTGGATTCTCTGGTTAATTATTCAAAAGATTCAAGCCACAGAAATCTAAAATCCATAACCTTTTCCCTCTCAACAAACCCAAATGGTGGTCGATCAACCTCAGTCCTCTTCTACTTTTGGCTCTCAAGTTTTTATGGATGAGACTATTCCCATTCATTTAAGTACTCAATTGAAAGAATATCCTCTACCTGCCAGAAAGGAACCTGAAGTCCCTTCAAATGTTCCTTCATCTAATTATGGCCCTCTCCATATTGAATGACCTAGCACTGAGTCTGTCATTTGACCTCCTCCCAAGGGAGTGCTCCGGAAATTTTCTTATAACCCCAATGCTCATGTCGCACAGCACTGTAACATTGTTGAAGACTTAGCCCAAGCCCCTTTGGCTTTGTCCCCTTTGGAAGTCCTCTAGAGTTGTCCCTCCCAAAGGAAGTCTCTGTTATTAGCCATTGGTGGCATTGACCCGGCTGATTCGGACTTGATTACTTTTGATCTTGACAATCACGTACCATGATTACCTCATCCGATTCCTTTCCTCATTCAAGTCATCATTAACTCAAAGAATATTCACCGTACTATTATTGAAGAGGGCGCCTCCACTTGCATCATGCCTGTTTCTTGTTGGAAGGCCATCGGTCCCCCGTCGTTGAATCAATCTCCTAATACTTTGGAAGCCTTCGATGGAAGAGATTCCTGTTTTTTTTGTATCCTCACACACTTGCCTATCACTTTAGAGGGGAAGACAGCCGAGGTTGAAGTCGAAGTTGTTGATGCGAATTTGACTTACAACCTTTTGTTAGGTCGAAGCTGGACATATGTCATGCACGTTGTGGCCTCATCTCTATTCCGTGTACTCCGTTTTCCCCACCAAGGAAAAATTATCATGGTTGATCAACTATCCTTCTTCACCTCCTCTTCTTCGGATGGAAATGTCCCATTTGTGGAGCATACCACTGTTCCTTATGAAAGTGTGGGCACTGGACTCTTCAAAGATCCTGCCCTTATGGGTGTCTTTTCACTGCCACCGCCAACATTGCCCCTATCAATATGATTTATATCCATTCTGATCCCTGGGTGCTTCCCCCCGTTGATCAAGTAGACTCCTGGGGTGATGTTATGCCATTGAGTCCTGTCGAGCTCACCTATGTTGAAATTGTTTCAGCCTCGGCTTCATCCTCCGACCCTGCTCCATTGAGCAGATCTCTCGACACGTATGAGCAATCCCCTTGGCTAAGAGATATTGTTTCTTCAGATTCATTATAGGAGAATTTTCCTTTCGATGAAACAATTTTAGAGACTATGTCTTTTGAGGATCCTCCTTGGTTCGATCATCACCATCGCTCCTCATTTCTCCCAAGCCATGGGGCCATGGCTACCTGTCTAGAGTAGTTTGCTTCCTGTATTCCCTCTCATTCACTTCAGATGCCTATCTTAATTCATGCAATTTTTTCTGAAGGCAATATGGGGAATATTACGGAGACCATGCCCATCAACATCTCTATCAAACCAGGGATTGTCGAGAATATCCACATTGGAGTCACTTGTACTCCAGAAGAGATTCAGCTTTACACCGTTCTTTTTAGAGAGTTTTATGACATGTTTGCTTGGTCATATGAAGAAATTCCCAGTATTGACCCTAGTATCATGGTACACGAGATACCTACATATCTCGGTTCAAAGCCAGTTCAACAATGTTTATGTCCTCTGCACCCGAGAAAAGTCGCGACTATTAAAGGAGAGGTTGAAAAACTTCTCAACGCAGGGTTCATTTACCCTATCCCACTGATTGACTGGGTCTCTAATATTGTCCCTGTGATCAAAAATCAGGGCACTATTAGGGTTTGTGTTGATTACCGTGACATCAATTGCGTGTGTCCAAAATATAATTATCCTATGCCCTTTATCGACCAGTTCATCGACGATTTTGCTAGGAGTGAAATTTTCTCTTTTATGGACGACTTTTATGGCTACAAACAGATTAATATTTCGCTTGTCAATCAACACAAAACTGCTTTCATCTGCCCGTGGGGTACCTTTGATTACAATAAGCTTCCTTTTGGCCTTAAGAATGCTGGTGCCACCTTCCAGTGAGCAATGTCCTATGCATTTCATGACATTTGTCACATTGTTCAGCCATATCTGGATGACCTTCCAGCTCATTCAATTAAATGTTCTGACCATCTGAACCACCTCCATGATATTTTTCTTCGTTGTAGACATTACCATATTCATCTCAATCTATATAAGTGTGTCTTCTGCATCGAATCCAGCACACTTCTCAGGGTTGTTGTCTCTAAAGAGGGCATTCATCTCGATCCCCTCAAAGTTGAAGCTATAATAAATCTTCGGCCACCTACTTCTTTGCATCAGTTGCAGAGTTTTCAAGGAAAATCTAATTTCCTACGTCATTTTATCCCAAACTACGCCGAGATTACTAATGGTTATACAAGTCTCCTTAAGCGTGACACTCCCTTTGTTTGGGATGGCACTGCCTAAAAGTCATTCGACCTACACAAGGCACTTCTTGTTTCTTCTCCATTATTTCGTCCACCTGACTACCATCGTGACTACACTCTTTATCTCACTACTGTCAATAGCACTATTGGCATGGTTTTGGTTCAAGACGATGATGATGGTTCCGAGCACATTATCTATTATCATAGCCACAACCTCCTTAACACTGAGACTCAATATGCTTATGTCAAGAAGCTCACCTTGGCAGCCATTCACACTGTCTAATGTTTCTGTCATTATGTTTTGTTGCGAGTGATGACCGTGATTTTTGATTGCAACCTGATGACGTACATCTTGTCATGTCAATTGTTAGGGGGCAAGTACTCGAAATGGATCATAATCCTTCAAGAGTTCGATTTGGAGTTTACTACCTCCAAGTCTAAGAAGTCATCGTCTTCACTGAGTTGATTTGCTCATTACCGTCTGCTACCGCTCCCTCTCAGATAGAGGATCATATCTCGGATGACACTCTTTTCTTGATTAATACCCTCGATCCCTATTATGGTGACATTATTATCTATCTTCAGATGTCGTCTTTCTATCACGATTTGTCTAAGGATGCTCAGCGATGTATTTTCCACCATTCTCAACCTTATCATATCGTTGGGGACACTTTGTACTATCTCGGCATTGATTCAATTCTCCATCATTGTTTGATGTTCGAGGAAGTTGAAAGGGTATTAAATGACTGCATGTCTGTTTATGCTACTGCCAAAAAATTCCTCCGTGCTAGTTACTTTTGGCCCTCTATTTTTAAGGATTGCATTCTCACTATTCGTTCCTACCATGCTTGCCAAATTTACCAATAGAAGATGCACATGCCACCATCCCCTTTGCATCCTATCATTACCGTTGGCCCTTTTTCTAAATGTGGCATAGATTTTATGACTTGTAACCCTTGCTCGGTTGGGGGGCATGGGTATATTATCATTGTCGTCGATTATTTTACAAAATGGGCCGAAAGCGATGCCTACATTGTCCAATGATGGTAAGATAGTGGCGCAATTCCTATTTAATCATGTGATTACTTGATTCAAAGTCCCTCAAGCTATTTTCACTAATCATAGTTCTCATTTTCGTATTCATATGATGACTAAGTTAATGACCCAGTTAGGCTTGCATCACGATAGTTCGATGCCTTATTACCCTCAGGCCAATGGCCAAGTCGAAGCCGTCAACAAGGTTTTGGTTACGATGCTTTATTGTACCATTGGAATGAACAAGTATAATTGGCACTTGATGTTGTTTTCTGCCTTATGGGCCTACCATACCTCAGTGAAGGATGCGACTGGATTCACACCGTTTCAGCTCGTTTATGGTATGGAGGCTACCCTTCCGATTTAATGCGAAATACCTTCTCTCAAGTTAGCTGTCGAATTACTCATAAATACTACTCATGTAGAAGAACGTCTTCTTTATCTAGAGTGGCTAGATGAGACCCGTCGACTTGCTTCTTTAGTCATCGAATCACAGAAGAAGAGAGTGAAAACTCACTTCAATTAGACTGTTAATCCTCGTTCTTTCATTGAGGGAGATTTAGTCCTGCTATATGATCAAGCGAATGATAAGTTGGGGGTAGGCAAATTCAAACCTGTGTGGCATGGGCCTTATATTGTGAAATGTGTTTTGTAGAAATGGGCCTATGAGCTAATTGACTGCGAAGGAAACCCTTTATATAAGCCCCGGAATGAGCTTTATCTTAAAAAATATTATGCATGAGTCTTTCATGCTTCTGCTATGTACATAAGTGTGTTTTCAGTGTGTGCATGTTTTGCTTGGTGTGTAGGCATTATTTTTGCTTATTATGTCTTTTTACTTCTTATGAAGATGTTTGTTGCACCTTATATCGGTTTCGCTAATGGTTCTTGTCGACATGGGTGATCTACGATCCTCACAGTGAGTTAGTAGACCTTCAAGGTGTTTGTCTAGGGTGTACCACAAACAATGTCACTGAATATAGTGTCGTCATTGAATTATTAGCTGAGGCTGTTGACCTCAATATTCGTGCATTTATTGTGAATTTGGACTCTCAACTTGTTGTTCTTCAACTTAACGGGCGTTATTCCGTCAGAAACCCTCAAATTTTAAGATTGTATTTACGTGTTCGTTTACTGGAAAGAAATTTAGAGTACATTACATATCAACAAATTCCTAGAAGGCTAAATACATTCATTTATGCATTGGAAAATCATGTATTGGACTAAATTCATGCAATTTATAAAAAACATTATAGGCAAGTATTTAGACACAATAATAAAACATAGATAGTTTTATATTGTGTGTTGCACACTGAGGCGCTCAAAAAATAATGTATATGTCCAAAAAATAATGTATATGTTCAAGTTACAATACAAGACACATGTCTCTCAAAACACCAGAAAAGGAAACCTAGGAGTCTACTGTGGGTGCTGATCTCTATAGCAGACCACTGCCTGAACTACTCGAGTTGAGAAGTTTATGAATCTTGTTCGACACACCCATGGTGTGTTGTTGGTACTGTCTCGAGATCTCCTCAAACCCTCAGTAATCAGGGATTCCCTCGGTCAAGCCCTCAAAGTTCCGGGTCATCTCCTCCTCCACATCTCCACCTAGAGGTGGCAAGGCAAGCTCTCTATTCTCCCTCCAAGACATAGGAGCGAGACCCATTGGTCTCTTAGGTCTGATATCTATGAAAGTTGAGTATAATTATTAGGGAATATACATTTAAAATCCAAAAAAAATAAAAACCTAAAATATAAAAGTTTTGCAGTCAACCCAAGTATGTTACCTCTCTCATCCCACTACTCTCCAAGCAGAAGCAGCATGTTCGAGTCTCCCTTGAAATTTGTCCCTATGTAAGGCCAATCCTCAACCACCACCTACTAATGATGTAACCACTCCATGAAGTCAGGACCCCATGACACTAGCTAGCCACCGCCTCCTCGTAGCATCACATGGGCCCACCGAGTGATTCAGGTCTCTCGTGGTCCAGGCCACCCTACTTGCATGTCCTGTAGCTCAAGTATGGATACCTTCTCCAGCATGAGTGGTATCAGAATTGAATCGTACCCAAACTTCTTCATCTCGCCTCTCTGGCATTTGGTCAACTACCTCTTCATGTTCAGAGACACTACCTCTGCCCAGTGAAACATAGTAGGATTGAGGCAATCTAAAGCCAATCGTAGTTGTGTTTTAGTTGCCTCATGTTGAGCTTGAGAACCAGCTGCTCTCGTGATCGTGAACAACAACACATGCAGTGATAGATCATTCACTGTTGGAATTTGTAACTTACCACTAGTGGGTGATTTTCGTGCCCCTAGGCACACTCACATAATTAGCATGTCTAAGGACTCTCTGATGATTCGCACACTGCCCATGAGGGGTCTCTCCCCTCGTCGTGATAAACCAGTCAGAAAATATATATATGTGGAGTCAAACTCAACCTCTTGCCCTTGGATGATGAATTTACCCTCTGTTGGGTTCCATGATCGAATTAAGAATTATAGGAGGTCTAATTGCGCTCTTAATAGTGGCATTAGGAAGAATTTTAGCAGTCTGCAATTCCGGAGGACATGCAAGCATTGAGGATCATTTGACCCTCTCTCGTAATCTTCATCATGTGTGTGTTCTTGCCACGAGAATGCCATTTTGCACCCTACACATACAAACATTCTCTTATTAGAAGTCATTTGATCCATTTTTATATGCCACAATGGTGTAAAAGTAAATTTTTTGTGTTTTCCGTGCTCATCACAATTGTTTCTAAAATAGTTGTGACAGTTTGATTTTAACAGTTCATAATTTCTCGGATCGTTGCAGGGGTACATCACTTTCCTGCGACGATGTTGATTTTGGCCTGTTGGAATTCGCGGTCGTCGTGACCCCGAGGGGAAAACCTGTGACAACCGAGGCAAATTTTCGAAATAATAATTCTTCCAAAACTCAGCTAAAACGTTGAAATTGTAGTTAAAATGAACTCAAAACACAAAGGAAAAGGTATAATACTTGGAGAAGGTTTGGAATGCGATGAACCACCACAACTCCAGAAATCGACCACTCAATTTTTCAAGGTACGCGTTGTTTAGACTTTTACCATAGTTAAAACTAAAACAAAGTGAATTATGTTTACCATATGCCTTATTAAAGCCCTTTTTCTGGAATTTTGGGTTTTTTACTTTAGTTTTTGGGTTTTTTACTATGGTTTTTAGGGTTTCGACTGTGGTTTTTAGGTTTTTGACTTAGGTTTTCGAACATTAATCATGTATCCTTGTGGAATGGGTCTTATGCTTGGGTTTCTCTGTGCAGGAATAGGTGTGTCAGATGCAGGTACTAATTGATATATTCTTGGTAAATACCACAAAAGTTTCTCACGAGTCCCCTTTAAGCTCTTTTTTGACTCATAAAAGATGAAAAGATTGCTGAGTATTTTTCCCTTTTTGACTGATTAAAGAGAATAAAAATGGGGGTTTGTTTTCAGCTCTTTTCTAACAGTTTAAAAACGAAAAGATGGTCGAGACCTTGTCTTTTTGAGGAAACATCATGTCTCTTGTAAGTTTTCTACTTTTTCGGACCGAAAACACTATTTACAAAAAGTACTCCTTGATCGAAATGGTCAAGCGGTTCTCTCGAGTATCGTTTTCTACCTTTTCGAGCTTGAGAGACACAAACTTATGAAAAGGGCCCACCTAGAGTTCTCTTTTCCATGTCTTTTTCAAACTACCTAAACATGAAAAGGACTCCGAGTTTTACCTATGTCGGGCTCATTAAACCCTAACGACATTGGACTCATCACCATGATGAGACCTGAGCTTCTCCTCCCTAGGGCTTGTTAAAATTTCACTAGGTTGGATTTGTCCGAAGGATGAACTTATATCGGAAGCATATGCTATCCCCTTCAAGCTTGTTTTTCAAAAATAATTGTGGCACTCGCCAGCAATGGTGCGGGAAAATTTTGGAAATATTCCATTGGTTACCTATGGCAGCTATTCACTCTTGAACATCGACACTTTTTCCTCTCATCAGGTTTGGGATATCCTCACATCGTCATTGGCCTTCCAGTGTTTGGGTTTGTCATTTTTCCTCATTCCATTTGATCCTTGTCATCTCCACCAGACCTTTGATCCCTTGGTACCAAAATGCTGCCGCATTCTGGAGTCATGTCGCCAATATGTTCAAGAGTTTAATCTTTCTGCAGTTTTCACCCTTACATCCTCCTCTGATTCTCTGTTTCATCTATCTTCATCTTTTTTCTTGCCTCATGTCATTGATGTGGGAAACATTATGGCCCTCCTATGATGGGTCACTTCCTATCAACATCAACTCATTATGCAAGAATTTGATCTAGAGATTCATTTCGGGTACCTTGGAGCTTGCATGCCTCAATGGCAAGTTCTTCACACTTAATGATATGCTTGCATTATTGGTCTTTAATCAGGTGATTCCACAAGTCTTCGACTCTAGATCATTCTTCACACTTTGTGGATTGTCCTGGCAGTACCTTGAGAACCATTGACATTACTAGTGGTCTCTCTCATGCTTGTTAATGGTTTACATCAATGGCTGGTAATCAAGTGATTTTCTAGTATGCTCAACTTCAGCACATCCATTCGCATATTAGAAATTGTACTATGATCGGGTTGGGTTCAAGACCCCAGACTAAGATTACATAAGTTCGAGTTGTGTGGATTGGTTTGTGATTGCATACATGACCCTTTGATTGGATGGTTGTGACCATGCCTGAGTCTTTTTGGATGGCTGCGACCATACCTGTATTTTTATATGGTCTTATCGAGTGGATGGATACATCCATACCACATACCAATTCTATTTGTATTCTGGATGGCTACACCCATGCCTAGACTAAATGTATTTCTTTCACTGTTAGAGATATCAGTTGTACTTGTGCCTACAGTTTCTCCACAATGGTGTTCCAGTTCAGTTATGGTTTCATAAAGCATTTCACCCCTCTGACTCTCTTGGCCTTCATGCTTTAGGGGGCGTCTGTTACACAGTATTTTTTCACCGATCCCGCATCCCCCGCTCCCGGGTAGAGTCAGTCCCTAAACAACATCTCTTCTGTGTCATACATCAGCAAATATATCCACATCTTCCCAATCATTCAATAATATTAACAAATGTTCCTTAATCTTGAATATTGACCCTTTTTACCCATGTTTCAAGATCGTCGCAAGTAAACCTCATTCTTCCTGCGACGATTTCCTGTAATGAGCTAGAACGTCACGACGTCATCACAAGGGTACATCTATTCTCTGCGAGAGTTAGATTTTAGGGCTCATCACAAGTCTTCAGTGTCCTTCTTGCGACAATAGCTCTAAATACATTGTTTCCCCATGACGTTGTCTCTGAGTCCTAGTGTTTTACTCGTGACGACCCGGATATGGCTAATTAGTTCAAACATAATGCTTCTGGGTGGTTTTGGAACTGGTTGTTGGTCAAGGAAGTTCACTTTTCCTCCTCCGGGATGGTGGTTCTACCTTTTGAGAAACCTCCCTTGGGGATAAGCTCCCTCTCCCTCATTTATCGAGGCTCCTCCTCTTATAAAAACATTTCCCATTGCTATGATTAGCTAGTTTTTGGTACTGAGCAAATTAGCTAGTTTTGGTGTGAGATTGATAGTTTGCAGTGTGAATTATTAATAGTCTAGAAATTGGTTGTGGATTTCCTTAGCCTTATAATAGTGATTTTGAGTGATAGAGAGAGTTATCAGCCTTTTGGGAGACCCTTTTAAGAGTGAATGCTTGAAGAGACATACTGCCTAGACCCTCCGAGGATGCTTTCGACATCAAGGCTTGGTTGTAAGCTTTGATTTTGCTCATATTAATATAATCAATGGTGATTTCCTATGTCATGTGTAAAATATATTTGATAGCTTATGGTTCTGTGACTATGTAAGTGAATAGTTCATTATTGTACTCTATTATGTGTTCTATTGTTCTCTTGTGTTGTTTCAGTTGAATCGCTCATCGAGGAAAAGGAAACGATAGCTGATGTAGTGCAACGAAAGCTCCATCAAACACTGGTTTGAGGTAGGCTCTTTCAAAAATGACTGTTTAAGGAAATTAGCTATTGTTTTGTCTTGCTGTGACTAGACCCACTCTAGGGCTAGAGGGGTTGCCTCTGTTCACAGAGGGAACATTACCTACATCACACCATTGTATGGCGAGTCCTCCACGATGATCTTTTGTCATCGTAGCCATGAGAAGAATGAAGGTTGGTATGACATGTGCTGACCGCTAGTGATCCTGGGAATCAAACAACTCCATCAAGCCATCCGCGAATCATGTGGCATAAGACGATCTACCTCAGTCAACTGATACTGGAACAGTGGTACCCATTCCAAGAAACAGGTTGCAAGCACAGATCTGAAGGAAAATTTCTTCAGATTCCCCACCTTATCTTTGGATAGCTGGCGCTTGATATTGATCTTCATGGCCTCAGCCCAGTTGAAGATTGTAGGAGTTTTACAGTCGATAGCATAAAGGAAATTTGACTTGTTGGTCTCATGTTCCACTTGGGACCTTGCCACTCTGTTGATGGTCAACAAAATCACTCTCAATGTCAAATCCTGAACACTAGAAATCTTTATCTTCCCACTTTTAGATTTTAGGGCTTCAGGGTAGTATTCATCAAGCAACAAAGATATGCTTGCCCCAATCGGTCGGGACCCATATAGGTTCATTGGTTCCCCTCTTCAAGACAGGCTAGTGATGAAGTATATATCTGAAGTTTTCAACTCCAGCTCCTAGTCACTAATGACAAATATCTCCCGATTAATGTCCCAAAGACTAATCAGGTATCAAAGCAACTCAGGCTGGGCCCACATTCTTGGCGTGAGAAAGAATTTCAGTAGCCCGTAAGCCCTCAAAGCTTCCAGTCAGTTTGGGTCATTTAGTGCCTGGGTGTAAACATCCTCATGTTCCCGTTCTTTCCAATCCACCATTTTCAGCGATTTCTTCCTACAAAAGCCATTAATTTGAGTCAACAGGCATGCTTGGCCCGTAAAATTTGAGTTTTGACAGTGATTTTTTGAGCAAATAGGGTTTTCCCTTATTCACAGCACCGAAATGCCTATTTTAAAAACAATTGCACCGACGACACGACTGGGTTTGTTAATCACCCTTGGATGGTGCGATTTCATGCTCGGAAGTCACGCCAACTGAGGACAAAAAGGTTTTTTCAAAATCCCCCTCAAAAATATAAAAAATGGTTAAAACAATAAATAAAGGACATGAAAATGGAGCTCAGGGCTTTTACTTTTACTTGTAATTGGCGGCTCAGCAATTGACCTCCCGGATCTCCCGCAATTTTCTTCGAAACAATTAGGTTAAAAGTGAGTAAAAGGTTTTCACAGCGAGGTAAAATGGTAAATGGTAAAAATATATTTACTTTTCTCCTTTTTATTCATTTTTTCCATGAAAATATCATGTTTTTGTAAATATTTTAACCTATTTTGCCTCAAGAACTAGATAATACACTTTTCCTTTTTGCGCAGTGAGAGGTGATGGAGGTTTGACAATGAAGACGAGTCATGTTTCAGCTCTTTTCTTGACTCGTTAGGCTCACATGAAAATATTGCCCAGTGATTTTCCCTTTTGACTCATAAAAGAAAATAAAATGGGGGGTCCACTTTCAAGCTCTTTTCTGTCCCTTTAAAAGTGAAAATATGGTCGAGCCCTTGTCATTTCGAACTCCTTCACAGATGCAAAACATTGTGCACCTAGTATAGGTTTACCCCTTTTTTGGGTTGGGCAACACTATTTATGAAAAAGCTACTCTTTGACTAAAATGGTCAAGCGGTTCTCTCAGGTATCATTTTCTACCTTTCCGGGCTCGAGAGACACAAATGTACGAAAAGGGACCATGTGGAGTTTCTTTTCCATATCTTTTTAAATCTCTCTAAACATGAAAAAGATACCGAGTTACACCTTTGTCGGACTCATTAAAATATTAAATGATATTGGATTCATCACCATGACGAAAGTGAACTTCTCCTTCCTAGGGCTCACTAAACTTACTAGGTCGGATTCTTCCAAAGGATGAACTTACAGTGCAATCATATGCTATCCCCTTCAATCTTGCGATTAAAAATAATTGGGGTACCTACCAAAAATGGTGGGGGAAAATTTGGAAATCTATTAGTTGTGTCGACAACTCACTCTTGAACATGACACTTTTTGCTTCGTTTCAGGTTGGGATATCCTCCTTTGTATCATTGAACTTCCTAGGTTTGGGTCGTTCATTTTTTCCTTCCATTTGATCTCTTCCACGTCATCATTACCACTGATCCCATAGATCCAAAAGCTACCAAACTTCTAGTTGTGTCGCCAATATGTTCAAGAGTTGTCCTTGTGCAGTTACAATTACCTCTGATTCTCTCTATCACCCAAAATCATTTTGCATCCTTTCGTCTCATGTCGATGATGTGGGAAACATTATGGCCCTCTTTCGACACGGTTGCTTTCCATCAAATTCAGCTCATTATTCGAGAAGTTGACAAAGAGACTCCCTTCCAGTACCTTAGAGCTTGCATGCCCTAATGGCAGGTTCTTCGTACTTGACAACAAGTTCACATCATTGGCTTTTGATCGAGTGATTTCATGGGTGTTCGTCTTCAGTTACTCTAATCACATTTTGTGGATTGTGCTAACAGTACCTTGAGGACCATTGTCACTATTGGTTGTTTCTCTCGCGCTTGTTAACATTTTACATCATTGACTTGTAATCAAGTGACTTTCTAGCATGTTTGACATCAACACATCTATTCACATGTTAGAATTTGTACTTTGATCAGGTCATGTTGGAGCGCAACACCCTAGACTTAGATCACAAAAGTCCAGGTTGCGAAGTGATGTGACATGGTTGTGTTGATATACATGTCTCTTTCATATGGATGGCTACGACCATACCATGAGTTATCATATGTGATCCTTCTCATTATTGGATGGCTGCGACCATACCTTGGTTTCATTATGATCCTCTTTGATGGATGGCTACACCCATACCTGGATCCAGTTACATGATCATTCTTTGGATGGCCACGTTCATGCCACGATTCATGTATCATTTGATAGCTTTCTCAGTTATGTATATTTATATGTACTTTCTTGCAGGTTTTTCGACAGCAGACTATGGTTCCCCGCACTGATTCATAAAGCATTTCATCCCGCACTCTAGCTCATCCTTCATGCTTTAGGGGGCATCTGTTACACAAAATTTTGTCATTGTCTCTATAGTCCTTGTTCCTTGATCCTAGAGGACCTCTACAGTGAACCCCACATACTCCCATTATGTCCCTCTTCATGAGAAGATCAATTCCCTTTTGCACCATTGCCCATGAAACGTCTGTTTTGCCCAGTTTACAAGATTGACACTAATGACTTTTGTCTCCCCTACACTGACGTGAAGAGATTAGCACTATCCCTAGCACCGACTTGAGTGACTAATATGTGTTCCAATCATGCCGGTCCTATTATGGAAAGTTTTTTAAATTAAGAGCTGAACCTTCCAGCTCTAGAAGCTTTGTAACAGAAGTCTGGTAAAAGGTTTGGCTGGATGGGGTTGAGGATGTCAGTTTGGGCTCCTTTCCCCTATAATGATGGGACTACAATGAGAGGTAAGACCTTCTACCATGATAAGAGGATCCATCTCCCATCCATTCATGCTATGTAAACCTCAATTTTTCCCAAGCACAAGCTAGTGCTAGTGTTAAAGTGTTGATGTTGATGTGCTAGTGTTATTTTGGCTTAGAGTAAACAACGAGCTATTCATATTTGTAGCTATCTAGTTGTGTGAGGGATTATTTTGATTTGGTTTGGAGTGAAGCCTAAAGGGAAGAGCCTTAAAACTATTTTTGATTGACGCCATCATGGAATGCTAGCAGAAGTGTGTGGGAACTTGGTCTTGTCAGAGGAGAACTACAACGTCAAGACAATGGTTGTAATCTCTCTTTGATATCAATATATATGCAACTATTGATTTATTTCCTACGTGTTTTATCATCTTACATATTCATGGCTTAATGTTTCTTGACTTGTTAAGTAGGTTGAGTTACAATTTGTCTATTATCACGATTGTTGTTTGTTGTTGTTTACCTGTTTCAGGTGCTTGAAGAAGGAAGCGAGAGATAGCTGGAGTGAGCAAGCAAGGAGATCATCAAACGAGATAAGTGTACTAAGAGTTAGGCCCTCTTAATTGGTTCTAACGTAAGGAAATATTCCATATAATGTATCTATTATGGCTAGACCCATTATCGGGCTAGAGGAATTTGTTTGTGTCCGCACTTATAATTTTACTTCACCGTAGTGAGGAAAAGGCAATCACATTCCACATTTTAGGAGTTTCCTTAAGTGAAAAATACTTTCAAAGTGAGTTAACTCGGGCTCTTTCCCTTGTGAATGAGTGAGAATTTGGTAACACAAGTTAGATGAAGAAACAAAACATTATATAATATGATAAATTTGTCCTCAGTGTGCATAACTTGTGTTAGAGTCTTAAATAGGCCAAAAAAATGTGTATTTCAATCAAAAGCATAGTAATCTCTTTTGAGATGATGAGGAGGTATTTTGATGCATAACACATACCATATGGGATAATATCATTGAGGATATGCTAAATGAAGAAAACTGGGAACAAATCCAGCTATTGTAGCAAAAAAGGTCACTCATCTTAGAAGTGGAAAGAGAACTAAAAAGCTGAAAAATTAATTGGAGGCAAACCATAACAATGCAAGTTTCTCATTAAATTCAGAAAAAAAGTGTTAGAAATGAGGACAATACTGAGAGGGGGGTGAATCAATATTGTAGGGATTTTCATAGATTTAAAACTTTTTTTCAATTATGCAATGATATTAGGACACCATAAACAACTTCAATAATTCTTTCATATGAGAATGACATGAAATCATTTTAGTAACATAAGGAACACAAAAATTCTTCAAAATACTCTTCAATTCCTTCACAAGGCAAGCTACAACTTGTTGTTACAACTTTCTCTAGCTACAACTAGCAAGAAGATGCAACTCCCTGATTTATTATCTACAATAGAATGTAGCTACAACACCAAATATTCACCTACACCTATTGTTGTGGAGGTAAATCCCCTCTGCAGATAGAGGCGATCCCTACTAGCCTAGATCGGGTCTAGCAACAATCATACAACGCTATCACGCAAGTTCCTAATTGCAAATTAAAGACCAATGATGAGGGCCTACCTGGATTCCAACACTAGTGTTTGTAGAAGAGTTGACGCTCCCATTCCTTTGCTCTGGCTGGTCACGATCCACACAATTTCCGTGAATGGACACCTGCACATACAAAGAACGACACAAACATGAGCATAAAATCCAATAGATGCAACTATATATCAGTCAGAAAAGATATAAGTCATCGTTATCACAAAGAACAATAAGAGTGGAACCATAACAATAGTTGTTTATTAATGATAAACAAAGAAGAATACAACCATAGTTCTGACATCAAATCCTCCTTTGGCTGGGTGATCAGCAGCACATGTCTTGCAATGCTTGTTGGGAATGGGAACAAGCCTCCCTCTCCTTGGTTATTGGACAAGAATATCCTTACTTAGATTTAGCCTTATGGGAATGAAGAAGGCTTCTTGCAGCATGAACTTGACAATTCTCAATCTTGGTACTAGCTTGCCTAAGGAAAATGGACAAGCTTTTATAGATGGAGGAGGGGGAGTTGGGATCATCCACAATATTCATGGGATTGGATTTATCACTAAAGAAGCTTCCATGAGAAGTGGCAAACCACTTTCCCTCTATGGAGATTCGAAGCCAAACCTCCCAACTCATAATAGATTCAGTCCAGGAGTTGGTTAGGATGAATCTTCTGCTGTTGGTTTGTTAAAAAACACTACCCACTTTTCCTGGCGCGAGTGCGACTCTGTGACAGAGCGCCAACTGGCGCTCCCTCTTTAGAGTATTTCCCCCATTAGCGCGAGTGTTGCACTGTCGAACTGCGCCAATGGAAAAATGGTTGTTTTTATGGGTTTTTTGCAGGAGATGTCTTCAAGGAAAATGAAGTTCATGCTCAGGGGAATGTAATGCAAGTGTTTGCAGGTCATGTCACTTCTCACAGGTCCTAGAATGAGCCCTCCAAGATGCGGGAGAAGGGGTAACAGGGACGGTGACAAATTGTTGTGTAACAGATGCCCCCTAAAGCATGAGGCCCGAGAGAGAGAGAGAGTGGTGAAGTGATTTACAAGAACATGTCCAATCGAAAACACTACCACTAGAAAACCTGCATGGAGACGTACAATTGATATCTCAAGTACATGATATATGTGGTATGGGCACAGTCATCCATCGTAGAGTATATAAAAATCTAGATCCAAGGTATGGACGTAGCCATCTAGTGAGGATTGATAAATAGACTCAGGCATGGTCGCAGCCATCTAGTGAACGACTCATGTAATAATCATAATAATCCACAAAATCACAACCTGGATCCCAACAGAAAAAATCTAGGGTCTTGCGCTCCATCGCGACCCGAACAAAGTACAAGCTCAAGCATGCGAATATAGGAGTCGAAGTCGAACATGCAGGAAAATTGTCTGATTACCAGTCAATATTGAAAACTATTAACAGACGTGAAAGGCACCACCAATAATGACAATGGCCCTCAAGGTACTATAGGTACAATCTACGGTGTGTAAATTAGTGAGCCAGTGTCGAACACCCGTAGAATCATTAAATTGGAGGCCAATGATGAAAACCTCGCGTCGAACGCGAAGAACCTGCCATTGAGGCATGCAGGCTCCAAGGCACGTGAAGGGAGTCTCTAGGTCAACTTCCTAGATAATGAGCTGAAGTTGACAGGAAGCGACCTTGATCGAAGGTGGGCCATAGTGTTTCCCACATCATCGACGCGAGACAGAGGAGGATAATATTTTTGTGAATCAGGATTACGTGAGTTATCAGAGGGAGGTTGTTATTTCACAGAGGTCAACTTCTCTTGAACATATCGGCGACACGACAGTGGACTTGGCAGTATTTGACATCAATTGATCAGAGGTCATGGCGACAAGGAAAAGAGAAAATGAGAGGTCAAATAGGATCACCCAAACCCACGGAGGCAAGTGAAAAATGAGATGAGATGTCCCCACCCAAACATGAATGTAGACAAGTGCCATGTTCAAGAGTGACATACTATCGACACGACAATGATTCTGGTTCTATTTTCGCCACCATTTCCGGCAAGTACCCCAGTTATTTTTATTAACAAGCTTGACAGGGATAGCATATGCTTGTAAAGCGCTATTTTGACGAAATCCAATGTCATCAAGTTTTAACGAGTCTGACAAAGGAAGAACTCGGCGTCTTTTCATGTTTAGAGAGTTTGAAAAGACAGTGGAAAAGTAAACTCTAGGGGTGTCCTTTTTCGTAAAATTGTGTCTCTCAAGCCCGAAAAAGTGTAAAACAATGCTTGAAAGAACCGCTCGATCATTACGATCGAGGAGTACTTTTCATGATTAGTGACTTCGACCTGAAAAAGTAACAAAGCGACCGAAATCACGTCATTTCGTAACCGTTAACGAGCCTGAAACGAAAAGGGCCCGATGATCTTTTTGTCTTTACACAGTCAGAAAAGTGCTTAAAGGCAACCACCTCTTATTTACATTTAACGAGTCAAGAGGAATAACTCGACAATCTTTTCATCTTTAAACGGTCAGAAAAGAGCTGAAAGCAGATCTCCATTTTTATTCTCTTTAACGAGTCAAAAAGGGAAAAAAAATACTCAGCAATCTTTTCATATTTTACAAGTTATAAAAGAGCTTAAAGGTGACTTGTCCTAGAGGAACAAGTGGTATAAAGGGTAGAAACTGGTTCCGGCAATGGTGGAACTGCTCAAAACATGTAATGGTTAAGAGGCTGGCTAACAAAACCACTCTTAACTGTGGTCCCTCAGGAAAGGAAAACAAGCAAGTGAAAGCATATGATCGGCCAAAGAGATGGTGGCAATGGGATGAAAACAACCAAGGCTCATCTAACAAAATTTAGCGGATAAAGGCAGCAATCACGAGATGTAAAATGGGTATGGGTTCATTTTTACACAAGCTTGAACCATGGAGAACTCTGCTTGGATTCGATTTCATGTTTACACAAGCTTGAAACAAAAAACTATGCTTGTTATAAGTTCGCATGCCCCCAGCATAGCAGAGCATAATGAGGTACATGCACCCCAAGCTTCATTGCATTCAACAAAGTGGATGGAATGAAGGTTCACCTTCGAGATTTTGGAAAGACTCGACTTGTATTTTACGAGATCTTAATCAAAAGACTCGATTTGGAAAGGAAGTTGTTTCATGTTTTAATGAGGTTAACACAGTAAAAGAACTATCCTCATAACCCTTGTTTCATTTTTTAACGAGCTTGACACAAGATCATCAACTATGCTTGACCAGACCCAGTTTCATTTTAAAGGAGCTTGACATAGGAAAGCGAACTATGCTCCGAACGAAATTCATCGTAATGAAAAAGAAGTCATTGCTTCCAAGAGTAACACTCCCAGTGGAAGGATAACATCTTGGAAGTCAGGACCCAATGCCCCCAGGACACTATGCACGACGGCAGCATCACTGGATACAGGCACAGGATAAGTAGCCACGTATTTGACCTGCGGTGGGGTAGATACAACCGATGGATAAAAACCAGGAGGGGATGACAACTGCACAGGAGGCACCGGGGGACTAAAGAATGATAATTGATCGATAGTCACTATTCTTCCATCATGTGGAAAGCAAACCACATGGAAAAGTGAAGAGACAAGGCCCCCCATGGCATAAACATAGTCATGACCAAGGAGAAGACTGAAATCTAAAGCCCCTTGGGTAACCAGTATGTCTATATAGATGGTTTTGCCTTCCGAAGTAATAGGGAAATTTGGAAGGATCCCTAATGGTTGATTGGTTCCTCTGTCAAACGCCATCAGATTCTGTGCGACCGGCACAAGCTGTGGGGAGCCCAAAGCTTGCCAAGTAGTGGAAGGCATAAGACCGACAGATGCACCCTCATTCAAGAGAGGGCCAGGTACTGCCTTACCATAGGCATGTACTGTAATTTGGAAAGGCACATGGGATGGAAAGCGGAAGGCGGTCAAATGACTCTAGTCGAAGGAAATGACTAAAATACTCAGTGGGGGAATCGTATGATTGCCCCCTGCTCTACAGGACCCGAAGAAGGACTCTCAGGATCAGCTGGGATAGGAGAGTTTTTTTCGGACTCTGGAGAATCTGATGAGATGAGAAGAACATGGGCATGACGCTCTTCCGAAACAGAGTGATTGACGGGTGGTGAACTCGAGTCAACACTCTTTTCAACCAATGGTTTGTCTGGAACAGGCATAGCATAGCCAGGTTCAGAAAGAGGAGCTCGGACAAGAGAAGAATCTAAGTCAATCTCTTTGTCAACAGGGATAGGTTCTGAAGAGAGCCTCTAATAACCAAAATAACGGAAGCTTTATCCATGAGAGGACAAAGGTGAAGGAGATGGTTGACTTCACATAGCCTATAGGGGAATCGAATCTTCCCTTTCTTCTTACCATTGCCAATTGATAGGGTAGCATCGCCATGAGCTTCAGAGGATGATGAGGGGTAGGCCGGATCGTGAGACCATACTTCTAAGGTCCTAGGAATGCTAGGACAATCACGAAGAAGATGGTCACCCTTGCACAACTTACAAGGAAACTTAAACTTCCGCGGAGGAGCAGAATGAGTTCCGACCTGAACTGTACTTGGGGCAGTAGCTACACTTTTAGCCTCTCACTTATGAGAATTCTTCTTCTTCATCTTCTTCTTCTTCTTCTTAGCCACCTGGTTACTTGAATCCAGACTTTCACCAGGCGAAGTAGAAGATGAGGATGTAGAAACAGGCGAAGAAGGGGAGAGGTCCACCTTGGAATCTACATGATGTTGTTTGGGTGGAGGAATTGGTTGACCAGTAGTTGAGACATTAGAGACCACAGAGGTTGAGAATAACCAAACAAGAAACCCAACAGTTAACCCAGGAAGGGACAACGTTGCCATGTAAGGAGCACCAACATTCCCAAAAGGAGGTAAATGGCTAGGATTCCCGTCGGAGGGGATTCCTGGGCTGGTGAACTCTAGAAAAGTTGCCATAAAAAACTGAAAATCACACACGGGGCTGAAAAAGAGCCAAGACACACAATCAAATGGCCAACAAGCAGAATCTAATAGGGCGTGTGATCGCGGGTGATTTAATTTTAAGACACTAGGACATAACTTGACCTTTTCATCTTTAAAGAGTCAAGAAAAGGACAAAAAGATGACTCTAGTTGCCCTCAAATGTTTAATGAGCCTGAAGTGACAAGTGCTTAGATGAGCCTTTTCTTTTAGGGAGTCTGAAAAGGATCAAAAGAGACTTCTCTGGAGAACTAGGCAAAAAGTTTACCAGACAATCCATAAAACTGCATATACACCTTGGCAATCGTATGAAAACCGAGGACTTTCTGTACGATAGTCAATGTTCCCGAATGTGTTTTCGGTGCATTACGGGTCGTAAGGTAGCAGACACGGCTTCCTATGGATAAAGGATGATAACCTAGTGGGGTCTCCCCATATACTCGACGATACGTGGGAGCACAAGTCCGTACTAGACCACTATTGAGTCACAAAAGGAGGAATCACCCAACCTTGAGTGGAAACAATAGTGACTAGGTTTAACGACGTCGGAACATGTCTCTAGCCTAGACCTCTAAAATGTGTGCATTATGTTCCAATGCGTTGTTAGATTCATTCATTTCATTTTAAAGTTGATCTTGTATTATGTTTTAGTTTTCAGGCCTTACCGTATGCAATGTCTCAAAATTTCCTAAATGCAAACTATATGCCACAATATGTCATTTCATTCGATGAATTCTAGCTACGAGAGAGTTTGAGAGCTTTCACACAAATGAAATGATCGCAAACAATGAAGAATATCTCTAATGGAGCTAATGGAAATTAACAAAATTTTCTTCAAGGTCACTAATCACTAATAACGATGAAAAGCTCTAATTCTCATTAACTAATGCAAAGAAAAAGATTTTTTTCTTTTATGTTGATGGAAAAATGCACTAAACAAACTTTGAGAAATGATAACAAACAAATTCCAGTCAAGACAAGCACATTCAGATCCCTAAATCACAAAGCATTCCTTCAAAGAACGAGAAAAGTCCCAAAGACACCGATGAGCCGTGTAATCTAGGCTCAAAGCGAAACAAAGTGGAATTCAAGTGAAAAATAGGCAAGCCACTCAAATAACACAATGAAACGATAAACAACCACCAAACGAGTGCAAGGGAGAAATCAGAGAGTCGACTAGCCTAATAGAAGACCAAAAACACCTAAGGAAGGCTCGACACACAAAGCCACTAGATGCCCTAGGGTTAGAAATGTGAAATCGACGGAAAAAGGAAAACACCCAAAGGGTAAAGATCAAAGCCAGTCAAACAAGACTCCAACACACTCAAGTAGTCGAAAAAAGGTACCCAGAACAAAAACCAATCTCAGGAGGTTCCAAACCAAGCAAACTTCAAAAATTCCTAGGCCTGGCGTGATTGTCAGGCTGCAACTAGCGCCTTTTGAGGATTGGCGCGGGTTGTCAATGAGAAACTAGCGCCAATTGGCATGATCGTAATGCTATAAAAGCGCGCCAGTCAAGTTTTCTATGCAAAAATAAAAAACAAGAAAGCCAAAGCTAGGCCAACAATAACCAGGTACACCAAGGGATGAGAAACAACACAAGAACTCAACCCAGAAGGCTAACCAAGCAGGAAAAACCAAGAAACAACCAAGAAACCAGACAAGTTTCAAGCTGTTTAGTTCATAAACCAAACCGGAAATTGACTGAAGTGGTGTTGATCTACTTTTCTAATGCAGAGCAATATCGTTTAGAAGGCTATCTGGCCATACTTTAGGCTCCGTCTAAAGTTTACAAATCAAACAACAAGACAAATCAAACAACAAGCTAACTCCCCAGCGGAGTCGCCAAATTGTTATGGAGGTCAATCCCCTCTGCGGACAGAGGCGATCCCTACTAGCCCAGATCGGGTCTAGCAATAATCATAAAACGATATCACGCAAGTTCCTAATTGAAAATTAAAGACCAATGATGAGGGCCTACATGGATTCCAACGCTAGTGTTTGTAGAAGAGTTGACGCTCCCGTTCCTTTGCTCCGGCTAGTCATGATCCCCACGATTTCCGTGAATGGACACCTGCACATACAAAGAACGACACAAACATGAGCATAAAATCCAATAGATGCAACTATATATCAGTCAGAAAAGATATAACTCATCGTTATCACAAAGAACAATAAGAGTGGAACCATAATAATAGTCATCTATTAATGATAAACAAAGAAGAATACAACCATAGTTCTGATGTCAAATCCTCCTTTGGATTGGTGATCAACAGCACATGTCTTGTAAAGCTTGTTGGGAATGGGAACAAGCCTCTCTCTCCTTGGTTATTGGACAAGAATCTCCTTACTTAGATTTAGCCTTATGGGAATGAAGAAGGCTTCTTGCAGCATGAACTTGACAATTCTCAATCTCTGGAACTAGCTTGCCTAAGGAAAATGGACAAACTTTTATAGATAGAGGAGGGGGAGTTGGGATCATCCACAATATTCATGGGATTGGCTTTATCACTAAAAAAGCTTCCATGAGAAGTGGCAAACCACTTCCCCTCTATGGAGATTCGAAGCCAAACCTCCCAACTCAGAATAGATTCAATCCAGGAGTTGGTTAGGCTGAATCTTCCACTGTTGGTTTGTTAAAAAACACTACCCATTTTGGCTGGTGCGAGTCCAACTCTATGACAGAGCACCAACTAGCGCGCCCTCTTTAGAGGATTCCCCCATTGGCGCAAGTGATGCACTGTGGAACCACGCCAATGGAAAAACGGTTGTTTTTATGGGTTTTTTGCAAGAGATGTCTTCAGGGCAAATGAAGTTCATGCTTAGGGGAATGTAATGCAAGTGTTTGTAGGTCATGTCACTTCTCACAGGTCCCGGAATGAGCCCTCCGAGGTGCGGGAGAAGGGGTAACAGGGACGATGACGCGTTTCTGTGTAAAACCTATTACAAGGAGATACAACCCCTGATCTACAAGCTACAACTTGCTTGACACTAATGATTCATTTTTCATCCATTTTCACACTTGAACCATGAATGCCAGATCTTATTAAATAATGAAATAATTTTTCTAGCACCACCTTGAGCAATATCTGATTACTGAGAAATACAACAACACACTAGCACCTTACTTTCCCACCAAGTGTTGTGCCAAGTCTTTCACTCACACACTTCCTAATTTTGTCAATCAATTCTGCTTAAAAGGAATTTTTCTTGATATTTTAGGTAACTCAACTTTGAGTCTTTGCGTGAGTCTTCTAATTTTTTCCTTTTCCCTATTCATTTTAGCTTCTAAATATGCCCTTCTAGTCATTAGATCTTGATCACTTGTTTTTGAAAGTTAAACTGATTAAATATGATTATCCATCCAATCTAGGACTTTTACCGGATTTAGCTACAATTTTTACTCCAAATCCAACCTTAGTTGCCACTTTATTTGGAAAAAATGTTGAAAACTGTGCCTAACTCATCCATGCCACTAAATTCTTCCACTTACCTTATTCTTGCATGTTTTAGAAATTTGGTGTCAGCTATTATGTATAGCATAAATGCCAAACCTAAAGCTACTGACTCATTCGTCCAATGAAAAATGTTGCCACATTGTTTTATTCGAAAGTGTTGCCATATATACCTGTTGATTTGTTCATGCCAAAACTCGAAGGCTTTCATAAAAGTACTGCCAAATATAGATGTCAAACCATTCGACTGTGTGCCCAAATCATTTTAACATAATCCCAAGGCCTTTCAATAAGTCACTATTGTTAAGCATTGCCACCATATAAATCTCAACCCAAGAGCTTACTCTATCTTTTAGGGCTCCGACAAGGCTCAGCTACATGACTAATTAAGACAGTAGACCCAGTTTTGCAAGAAGCCCCAAGCGAATGTTTTATAACAAAAACGTCAATGTTGGGATCTTGTTAACTAACTCATAAAAATATTTCAAAAGAACATCTTGGACATGCTCTCTGAGACTTGACGGAATCATCACTTGATGGAAATATATTTGTCTTCTGCTCCATTTCTTGCCATAGATCCCAATGTAAATAACTTGTGCTCCTTTATCATTTGTCAGAGTTTTCCTTACTGGATGAGTTGTCCCGGTGGGGTCCACCCACTACGTCTGCACCCAATCACTATAGTTTTGGGATTTCTTGTCACTAACATCCTCTATGTCTGCATGATGCCTAGCCATCCTGTAAATCTTCCTTTGCACCTTGCTCAATCCTTATAGGGTTGAGGGATCAAGATGATGTCATGTTGACATCACACATGCCACGTGTCACTTTCAGAGTGGTCCACGTGTCACTTGGAAATGGCCCACTCGACCACCAAGAAAGGAAAAAGACACCTACCACCTTCGTCATCTCTGTGAGCTAATCAAATGCTTCCATGCATCTACTATCAAAGGAGAGAGAAAACGGTTCCCGAGCATTGATTTTTCTTGATTTGTCTTTTATAAAAAAATTATGGGTCCTAGAATTTTAAAATTGCGTTGACTCTCCATTTTCCATGTTTCCCATCATGTTCCATTGTCATGAAACCACTTGTGGTTTGCACAACCCCCTTTAGCTTGTTTGTGGTTTTTGAAAGGGGGGAAACATAATCAACCATAACCATCAATCTAACAATCAATGGTTTGGGAGTGCTGACCATTTTGTACCCCCTTGCTTGTTAACATTGGAAATTTCTTGCCGCCACACACTTATATCAAAGTGTTGGTGGGGAGATGTAGCACTCGATCTACCTCAAAACATGCACACCATTTAAATATCAAGTGGGGGCCTCTCACTCTATTGTTATTGACTCTACCATACCATCTTGGTTATAATTCCATTGGTATTTATGCTACCATGTTGTCATTTCTTCATGGCCCATGTCATCCCATTCATTTCCTGAAGTGCTCCTTAAGGTTTTTCCAAGGTAGAACTTCCAGGCTACCTCCACTGGGCCAAGTTGTTATGGGAGCTCCACCTACAACCAATAGCATTTATTTCTACAACTACATTGTCTTCTCCATATTAGTCTAGTCCTTTGGATAATTAATCCACAAATATCACTGTTAGGTTTGGAAACTCTACCAAACTTACACACACTCCAAAAGTGTCTCTAATCACTTAGCTATGCAAATTTTGACTTTGGGGTCCCTATCTTTTATTGGATATGAATTTTGATATAGGAGTCTATTCCTAGTATTCTTTATACCATTGGAAATATATTTCAGAGCTCTATCCATATAAGTGGGTTTCATTCGCATTCGACATGATTTTTTGTATAAGAAATAGCTCCAAAGTCTCTGCACTATTACTACTTGCCTCACCAATCTGCTTGGAGACATCTGAGCCTTACAACACCTTTTCAATCATAATTATTTTTCTTGGCCATTAATGATTTGAATTTTCCATTAATGAAAATATATTTCCAACAACAAGAACATGGAAAGAGTTATCAACCAATGACATGATATTTTTTATCTGAAAATGAAACATGATTTTTTAGAAATATAAGCTCATAGAACTAATGGAGAACAAGGTAAAGGAGACATAAGATATAGTGAAGGGGACCATTGGGGAATTTGGGTTATTTTTCAGGAGAGGCCTACCCATGTTCATTGAAAAAAGTGGGATAGTGATACAGAAGCAAGACTACCATATTTTCTTAGAAGTGGTTAGGAATGACCCCATAGTGTTAAAAAGGGAAGGGGATATTGTGGTAACAAAGGAAAACATCAAACAACTGTAATCCTCCTTTTACATAATGTTCAAAGTAATGGAGATCTTCAAGAGCCTACATCTGGCTGAATTGACTCTACCACTGATTTAGTAGTCACAATTAGAATGGCCTGGGACTACAAGTGTCCCTTGACCAAGGATTGGAGCCTTATATCACAATACATAATTGCATCACAAAAGTGGTATTAGAAGGAAAACAAGAAGCCAACAACACCAACAACATCGAATTCAACGAAAAATACACATTTAACATTAACAATAGGAACACAACATAAACCTTAACAATCCACATGGTAATCTATTGATTCATTCTCATCTACACAGTCTGAAAAACCATCCATAAAATAGGAGGAGGAGTGACTAGCAAGATGGGGGCCACCTGATGAGCCCTAGTATTGCAACAAGAATGTTGCAACTCCTTGGGCTACCAACTTTACTTTATCAACCCGGGGTTCATACAAACTTGGAGGTGATAGTGTTGTATAAAAAAGTAGATTCGATGAGACCACTCTCTGTCACCATTGAGTTGGTGATAGACCACTATGGTTTCTCAAACTAGCCTTCTATTGATTCAGAATAAGCTTGATTACTAATGAGGAAAGGGGAAATTTTCACTAACTAAAATCTTATCTATGTAGTAAGGAAAGACTGAAATCAAATGCTTAAAGACACCACTCATCTAACTAATTGCTAAGAGGCTTTGCTTCAAAATAATTATAAGTTAACATATGTGTAATCCTACTGTCCTAGGTATGCAATCTAGAATAACCAAACATTCTACTGTTGTGCATGTAAATGAACATAATAACTCTTTTTTCCCTTTTTGTCTTTTGTGTGAAAAATATGAATACTAGGTCCTCTTGGTGATGTGGCAGGTTGGCTAGAGATAGTGGTGAAAGGTCAAATGGCTTGGGAGGAAAGTAGGGGCCTTCTACTATCTTCCTCAATGCTTCTTCCACAATTTTGCCTCAAAACAAGCCACTACAGGTCATCCTATAGGATGTCCTAATGCTTCCTATAGAAATCCCTAATGCTCGTACATGATCCTCTGTATTCCAAAAGGATCCGTATGAGAGCAATAAGAGTGATTTGGAAGGTAGTTTAGGCCTTAGGGAAGGTGAATGGTGGGATAAATAAGGCAAGGGAGTGGTTAGGAATCCTTCGGAGCCCAAAAAAGAGTTTGTAAGATAGTTGGATTTGCTTAACAACCTTGGAAAGTTGTTCTTATGGAATGATGAATTGGGTGACAGACTTAGTGGCTTTTGATGATAAGGGATGGAGGAGGTTAGGTTGGGGTTGTTGGTCATGAGATCTCCCTGCACTATTAAAAATCCTTCACTCCATCAATCACTAGAATTTATCCATGAATCATGTCAAACAAGAAAGATTCTCAATCAACTAAGAAAACATAATTCGATTATCTAATTGCCTATTTCATGCATGGAAAAAACTTGTAGAACTATGAAACGCTATGAGATCTAATGCAAGGCTGAAGATATTAGAAATGACACTTGAATCCTATTCTTGAAAACTGAAGAGATGCTAGCTTAAGTAGCAGAAAACCCTAAATTCCATAAGAAATCAAATTTTGTCTTTTTAGGGCTGCATAGGAGGTCCTTCCTCAAACGATGGTCCCTAAAGGGAGGAGTGAGGCCAAATTTACCTACTATCACCTTTCTGGTATTCCTTTATCTTTCTAAGCTACAGCTAAAGCAATGCACAAATGGAAGCAAACTAATCAAATCCGCAATTGCTTGCAATCAAATAGTGTTAAAACCAATTCAACCATTAATCTATGAAATCAACTAATCATACAAGTGCAAGAGGAGGAGCCTTTGCTGCTAGGGTTGGGACCTAACCCAAGAGATTCAACCCTCTGAGTCAACTCAGTGATGGATTAATGAAAATCTCATTCTCATTATCATATCAGAAAAATTACATAACAATGTCTTCCACAAGTCTTGAACTCGAAAATGCTTAGTGCTTTTACATTAAAAAAAAATAAAAAAATATGAATCCTAATGAGGCTCTAGGCCTCCTTATTTATACAATTTAACTCTCCAATGACTTCCTTAAATCTAGCTAGGCTTACCTCCCAAACTCAAGATGAACTGGCTCTTTATATGTCACTGGCTCAGCTACCTTTTGATCTTCATGACTGGGCTTCTTGCAACTCTGAGATAGTGTGATTTTATGGAGGAATATTCGAAAGAGTTAGGATTAAATGAGAAGGATCTATATCCTACAATCTCTACTCCTTGTCTGATTCGAGTTTCTGCCCTTAATTAGCCAAAATTGCCATGATTTTCTCTCAAAAACCTGCAATCAATGCACATTAGTCCACTAGACATAACATCTTACTTTTACTCATCCAATGAAGAAAAATATAATGAAAATTTGTAAGGAATTATGAGAAGAGTTGATTTAAATAAGCTTGGAGGTGTATTAAGGTCCATATAGTTACCCAATGATGAGGCTCATCATCACCCCCTACTAAAAGTGTTGCTCATCCTTTAAGAAACTCAATCTATATCCATGTCTTTCATTGCTCTAGTGGCCTCCCTAACATCCCATGCTTCTACTGTAGTTTCGTCTTCCTGTGAATAGAATCTTACCTTCCTCTCTATCTCTTCTCACTAATTTCTTTCTTCCTCTTCCTTACTTCCTTCCAACATTCCTAAGAGTAGTGGTGGATTGAGTCTTAAGCCAATCTAATTGACTTTGAGTCTTTGTGGAGCTTTCTTGTGCATGGGTGTTCAGTTTAGTGCCTCTCTCATTCTCTAAGGAGAATGGTATTCTCTAATTTTTAGGTTGTAGGGAAAGATGTTGGCATCTCCCTTGGAAAGCTTTCATTTTGTCATCTCCTAAAAACCTAAACATGTCTTCAAAGTGTGTGACTACTTTCTCCTGGGCAGAAACGTACCTAGGTGCAAGCTTAGGATCATTCGCAATCAGGTTGTGGGTGCTAATGATAGCCATTGGGTTAGATTGCTCAACTCTTATCATGAGGGGTTTTGTCTCTTCTATTGTCATTAACTTCTTCATCTCTATATCTCTTGCCTCCTCATGATCCATCCATGATGCTAAGGCCATCAATTACAAGTCCTCAAGTTTTAAATTTGGGTCCCACATATTCAACTCTGTCAGGGCCAAGTCGTGTAGGTAAAAATCAGACATTTTAGCTCTATCCTCCAAGGTGCTTTGATCACATAGAGCAATGAATTGCCTGTAGTCTTGGAAGGTCATAGTGCATCTCTATGCTAAAGTATTCATTTGGAACTGTAGCCACTGCTCCTTAAGATACAAGGCATAAGACTTTGTTGGCATCCCGCACTAGATTTCCTCTAAGGGTAAGCTAGCCATAGTTGTCAACTGGCTTTCCATTTCTTGTAACTGTCCCCTTAGCCATGCATTCTCTGCTTCCAACTAAGCTTTCATCATTGCCTCTTTGTCCCTTATGCTACTCTGTTCTCTATCCATATCCTTTACTTTCTCCTCCATGTGGCCCACATCCTCCATTCCTTTAGACTTGGCAATATGCATCCACTTGTGTGTTCTTTCCCTTTCTTTCTTAATCTTAAAGAATAAGGGGATGGAAATTTTATGTGGGATGACCCTACCCCCTTCAACGAGCCTATAGTAAGATTCAAAGTTTGGTTGAGGACTAGATTCTCTGATTTTTGGTTCTTCCTTATTTGTTTCTTGCTGAGTGATACCTTCTTGCTCCATTTTTTTGAGTTTCCTGTAGGTTTAGCAGAGTTTCTTGCAATATGGCCTCTACTTCCTGTTTGAGGTAGACCTGGTGACAGGCCTCCTAGCATAAGCGATGGTAGAGTTAGGAGAGGCTTGTCCTGATGATCCTACTCCCCAATTTTTCCCAAGAGGAGCGAGCTTTTCTTGTGGCTTTAGCGAGTCTTCAATGAAATAGGAATTTTGGTGTGCGTTTGAGGTCTTCCTTACCTCATTCTTGTTCTTTTTCTTGTCCTAAAGTGCAATGGGGTTTGTCTTTGTCTCTTCCCTTCTTGCTTGATAGATGTACTTAGGGTAGTAAGAGCACTTGCTGCCTCTTTCTCAGTGGGTTCTGGAGATACCCTTGGTGATTCTTCCCCTTCTTTTCCTTGAAATGTAGACCTCTGTTCTTCCTTGCCATTTGTTTCCTCTTTTCCATTCTCCTTCTCATCCTTATATTTATCTTACTCCTCTTCCTCCAGTTCCTCACTCTATTCATCTGTTTCTTCTTTTTCTTCTTCTTCTTGATCTTCTTCATTTTCCTCCTCCTTTTCTTCCTATTTTTCCTCCTCTGTTTCTTCTTCACCCTCTCACTAGCAGTGCGACTTTTGTCATATTCAAGAGATTTTATTTCTCCCTCTACCTGCATGTCTCTGAAATTTTTCCATGTAATAGGGAGTCCTAGGTTTTGGAGAGCATCTTCTAGGATAAGTTTGATTAACCCATGATGAGCTAGGTGTTGATGTTTCCCTTCCTGTACTTTGATGCTCATATCTATCACTTATTGAAGAAGAAAATAGGGTATACTTTGTCTGTTTTGAGGAGGTGTGTCTACTCCAAATCTCAGTTCTTGGAGAAGCCTGAAATGACATCCATAAACCACAATGTATCTCCCTCAACATGATATATATTTAATTAGGTGGTAGCTAATTTCATTCCAGGTTATGGAAGGCTTTCTCTTTTGACCCCATTTTTGTCCTTCATTTCCTCCTCTCCTTCTAAAAAGAATTTCTTCTTTGCAAGGGTGTTGTTACTCTTATCTTCCTTTCTCCAAGGCAACCCTAAAGCAAGTGTGGTGATTCTTCCTATGACTTCAGGGATGATTTCTACTGAGAGGCCTCTCACTACAGTAGTGGCATGGGCTGTAGTTAGTGGTATGAGTGAGAGAGAAAAGTCTTTGGCCACCTCATCATCGTATCCCCTCATTTTTTCAAAGAAACCCATCCAATTGTGCCTTGTGAAGATTTCTACTACATGAGGGTGCTAATGAATTCTCACTGTGTTTGTGGGTTCCCTTTTGTCAAATCCCCTTGTCATTTTTCTTTGGTAATTCTAGAGGCTTGTATGCATATAAGTCGAGAATTCGAGTGGGTGAGAGATTTAAATGAGAAAACTACAATCTAATTCTCCTAGACTGCAACTTTCTTAACCAAATGGAGGATTTTTCTTTACTTTTTTTCACTGGAAAATGTGAGAAGGTATAGCTCCTACCTCCTGGTTACTGTCTGATGAAGCCAAAATGTGATCTTTCCTCCCTAAATACCCACTAATAATCATGTAGATGGTTGCTTTGTATCCTGTAGGTCTTCCTATAGGATCCTATAGGTTTTCCTGTAGCTGCCTCTATGCTGCAAAACACTCATTGTCTTTCCTGTAGATTCTACTTCAAGAGGCCGAGAGAAACCTTGTTTCAATGAATCCTCAAGATTGCAAATACCTTCTTTGCATGGAAATCAGTGTTTTATTTCCTCAAATGGGTGATCATGTGGGATGGTGTGCTAGTTGCCGAAGTACGAGCACCCACTTTTGGACCGTTGGTCCCACAATCACTCCATCATGCCTCCTTATCTCATAATCATCTCCCACTTTGATCATTCGTAATTTAACCATTTTTTTCCTTATCTCCTTTTTCCTCTGACTTGACTGTTGGCATATGTGGAGTGGTCTAATTGGTTTCTCCACGTCGACTAGCCAAAGGTGGCCAAGTTAACTGGCCACCTTTGCTTATAAAAACAACTCCTACACAATCCTACATTTGTGACCATATTATGCTAGCGAGAGAGCTTAAGCAAATGACATACCTATGGGTAAGATGTTTGATGATGCTGCATGTTGGAGAATGATGTCCCTATGTTGTATATTTGTTGTATATTTTTTATTGGCCTCTTTTTATGCCTGTTTTCTTTGATGTGCAAGTACTGGAAAGTGATGTTGATGATCCTGCTATTGATGCTGGGCTCTGGAGGAGCTTCCTTGACATTGGGATCTCCATGCTAAATATTATTGCAAACCTATGAAATTTTGTTTTGTGGGATAAGCTGTTACAAGATTTCCTACAGGAAGTCTACAATATGTCCTGTAGTTGCCTCTCCCCTAAACTTCCATTATTTTCTTCACTTTTGGAGCATAAGGATTGTTGTCCTGGGTAGAGAAGGGGTCTAGTGATTGGTAGGTGAGAGGTATGATCTTTAGCTATTGTCCCCTTGTCCTCTATTCTTACCCTCTTCTATTTGTTTTTTTCTTTGAAAGTTGTAATCTTTTCGGAACTGTCTTATTGGATGAATGCAGGGGTATCATCGTGATGGGAGGCATGGTAATGAAGTGGTGGAGTGAACATTTTATTTTCTAACATAGGTTGGTCATCCCCTTGCTCTAGGGTCACTTTTCTTGGGATTCCCATGCCACTGTAATTCCTACAAGATCCTCCTCTAGATTTTCAGGGAATCCTGTAAGATTATAGGGAATCTTGTAGAAAAAACAGGGCCTATGTAACTGAGCTGTAGGAGTTCATAAATGGAGGGATTAATGGGATAATGAAGAATATGGGATGGAGGAATGAAAATATGGAGTGTATAGGTCCTTCTTCTCCTCTCTTATTGCACTGTTCCTCCTCCAGCTGACCTGCAAACAACATTTTCAAAGTTTTTCTTTTCTCTCTTCAACCCACTTGGTTAAATAGTCAATGCACACTATGATGTACTGCCTTTTCCTAGATGGAGGTTCAATGGGTCTAGTGAAATCCATGCCCCACTTGTCAAATGGATTGAAATGCACTTGAGGTTGCAGAGGAATTTCATCCCTTGGGGTAGGTTTCTCCATCCTTTGGCATTGATGACACTGACTAGTATACCTCCTCGCATCTTGGTGAAGAGTGGGCCAAAAATATCCAACTTGTAGCACCTTGAATGTTGTCCTTTTGGATGCAAAGTGACCTCCACAAGGCCCATCATGATAGGTTAGAAGGATGTCAAAGACTTCCCCCTCCCTGGCACATCTTCTAAGAATTTGATTCAGGCCTAGTTTGAAGAGGTTGCCCCCAATCCAAGTGAATGGGGTGCTCTTCCTCACAATCTTGGTTTTTTATTTGGGGGACAAATTTGGTGGAAACTGTGCAAACACCAGGTAATTTTGTTTGTCAACAAACTATGGAGAGAGAATTGAAATGACGAATAAGTGTTCATCCGGTAACTGATCATCAACCATTCCTTCTTCCCCTACAAGCTAAGTCAATCTAGATAAAAAATCGGTAACAACATTATCCTTTCAAGGCCTATCAATAATAGTTAGATCAAACTGTTGTAATAAAAGTAACCATCTAATAATCCAGGCATTGACATCAGGTTTATTCATCAAGTATTTAGTTGTAGCATGGTCAGTATGTACAAATTTTCGGTAACATGTAATGTAATGGCTAGATTTGTTCAATGAATGTATGATAGCTAAGAGCTCCTTTTTAGTCACTATGTAGTTCAGTTCAACTTTTGATAGATTCTTACTGATGAAGTAAATGGCATAAGGTAACTTGCCATCTATCTCATCTAGAGCTGCTCCTATGGCTTTGTGGGAGGCATCAGCATGTATATGGAAATAAAGGGCCCAATTTGGGCCTTGGAGAATAGGTGCAGTGCTCAACTTGTGCTTTAAGATGTCCAAGGCCTCTTGACATCTTTTTGACCATAAAAATTCAGATTCTTTGGCGAATAACCAAAATAAAGGAGAAGCCAACTTGCTGAAATATTTTATAAATCTCCTATAGTTTCTAGCTAAACCTAGAAAGCTTCTGACATCCCTCTTTTTTTGTGGAGGTGGGACCCTCTGATGATGGGTATCTTATTTGGGTCCACCTGCAGTTCTTTCTAGGATATTGAATGACTTAGAACAGTCCCTGGAGTCATCAAGAACTAACATTTTTTGGGACTAAGGGACAAGTTCATTTCAATGCATTTGTTCAACACCTTACCCAAGTTGGATAGAGACTCCTGGAAATCACACCCATAGGGTGTAAAATCATCCATATAAATTGCTATTGCATCATGGACTAGCGTGGCAAAGATACTCAGGACTGCCCTCTGGAAAGTGGCAGGGGCATTGCATAGGCCAAAAGGAAGGACCCTATAACCAAAAGTACCCCAAGGATAGGTGAAGGTGGTTTTATCCTGATCTTCTAGGCTAATCTGGATTTGATTGTACCCACTGACCCATCTAGGAAAGAGAAAAAAATTCCTTTCCAAGCCATCTAGCACTTGGTCAATGAAAGATAGAGGGAAATGGTACTTCTTTGTTACTTTGTTTAACTCTCTGTAATCAACACAACTCCTCCACTTCCCATTTTACTTTGGAACAAACACCAAAGGAGAAACCCATTCACTGTCTGAGATAAGGTAAATGAATCTTGCATCCAACAGCGTTTGCAATTCTTCTTTGACCATATCTTTGAGAACTGGATTCATTTTCCTTTGGGCCTGTTGGACTGGTTTGAAACCTTCTTTGATATAAATGTGGTGAGTACACATTGAGGGGTGCACTCCCTTCATTTCCTTGTAACTCCAAGCAAAGGCATCCAAATGTTCCCTTAGCATGTTGCACAACTTTTCTTCTTGGTGTACAAAAATAGAGGGGTTGATTTTCAAAGTTCTTTCAAGACCAAATTCTATCGTTTTGACATAGGTAGTGTTTGAATCAGCTAAGCATAGATCAATCTAGTGGTTTCTATTGGTTTCATTTACTACTTCCTCTAAGGACAAGGTGCTAGGAGTTGGACTTTGGAGTATGTGTTCAATCAAGTCATCTTCATGCAGTTGTCCTCCTCACATGGCAATTTCCAGCGTATAGAGTTGGGCTGAGTAGATTTAATATTCTTCCTCCTCTTCTAGCCATAAATGTAGGTCATGTTTTAGGGATGGCTGAGTAGGAGGGTACAAGACCAACTGCTTGGACATATGCCCATTTTTTATAGTCATATTTCCAGCCCTGCAGCGAATGTAGGCATCGACAGTGGCTAACCAATGTCTCCCAAGTATGAGAGGATAAACAGTAAGCTTGGCCTTAGGCTAGAGAACTAGGAAGTCTACAGGGTACTCCCAGGAGTTAATGGAGACCATCACATCCTTAACCATCCCCTCGGGGGTTGCTATGGAACGGTCTACAAGTTGCAATATTGTTGTGGTCTTTCTTAATGAGCCCCAAAGATTGAGTTTGAGCCTGGTGTCCTTAGTCATTACATTACTGGAAGCCCCAAGATCAATCAAAGTGTGTGGGACAATGGTGCCATTGATGTGCACATTTACTACAAGGCTTCTAGGATCCAAATACTTTGGGCAAATTACTTGCCCCAACATTAAGTTGGACAAATTTCCAATGACATTAATGATAGCGGTGTCTCTTTTTTGCCTCCCTGGATGTTTGAAACACTTCTCTTTAATCAATTTGTTGTAAATAGCTACATCCTTGATAGTTTGGAGAAGTGGAATTTTGACACATAGATTTTCAATTCACCTAGAATTTCATTCTTTTCTAGGGTAGGTTGGACTGGATGAGTTAATCTCTCAGGAAAGGGTGGTGGATTTACTCTAGGCATGCTTTCCTCTCTTTCCTCCTCACTCTCCCTAGGTGGAGTTGGAGGTTGGTTGTCCGGGAGTACTCTGCCAGATCTTAGGTTGATTTTCTGAATTTCCACAGCATAAGAAGGATATGATGTCTCTTCGGTGTATACTTGTTGTATACTTGTTATGCCTATCTGTTGCTCAGGTTTGGATTTGGTGGGGCAGGCATCTGAGGCTATTTAGATGGAGAAGGTTGTAAAATATGTGGTTGACTAGGTGGTGAAGGCAATAAAGTTGGAGAATTGTTTTATGGGGGCCTCCACCCATGGGGTGGTGCATTCTAGTGAGGTTGTGGCGAAGTATATGGCCGAAAGGACTATATGTCAACTGGGAATGGTACTAAGGTGCAAATCACCAAGGAGGGGTTATATACCATGAGAGATGAGTAGGGGGTCCCTAAGAGGGAATGGATGTGTTCTAGTTAGGGTTGTAATATGCATGGGATGACCCTTGCATGCCTTGTTGTTATGGATGAGGCCCATGGGGTCTCATTTGATTTATGTAGAAAAGTTGTTCAGTCACCCCTTCAGTTCCCTAATACACAAATTTTAGTCTAGGTAGAGAAGGGCACTTGTTTGTGGAGTGGTTTTCTTCACAGGTCAAGCAGATTTCAGTCACGTTTAATGGACATTCATTCCTAGGGTGCCTCCTTGTGCATCTAGGGAAGAATATGGCTAATGCTCTCTCTACTTCCTCCTACTTTATCTTGATGTGCATAGTGTCTGTTAGTTTCAGTCTTTTCATTCTTCCTCCAGTGATCAAATATGCTCTTACAAAGTGGTCTCAGAGTTTCAAAGTCAAATTTTGTCATTTCAGTGAGTTTCCAAGTAACATTTGGTCACTAAGTATTAGGTCTAGGGTTTGTTTTCACTTCTTCCAAAGTTTTCCAAGTGTCAGTCCATGTTAACATTCAGTTGAGTGTACCATCATTTAAAGGGTTGTTATAATCATTTCAAGTTCCAATGGGTCATTTTACATCTTGTTTTTGTTTCAATTGTGCTTAGGTGAGGCTCATTTCCCTCTCCTAGGGTTTTGAAGGTAATTTCTCTTGTATGGTCAAACCATCAACAAAGCTTGCATTCTGATGCTCATACACCTTCCTCTATCCTTAATATACCTTATTAAACACTTCCCATCACTGATATCCCTCAAATTCCCCATTTTCCCACAAACCCTAGTTTCTTGCTACAGTTAGACAATTTTCTAGGCTACGCCTATGTTTAGCCCTTTTGGACCCCTTCCCCTCACTCAATCTTTGAAATTACACTTCCCCTATTTCCTAACATCCGTCCCTACTTCCCAAAACTTCCTCAAGAAATTAGAAGCCCATTACCCCCTTCATTTCCCTTCATTTTGACAAATCCCTTGTTCCACACATCGGGGTAGGTTTTACTCAAATGATGTTTCTAAGCAAGGAAAAATGAACTTGGAAAACCTAAGAGAGGTTATTTTTCCACAATAGTCCAAGGAATAAAAACCTCCTTCACTTTTTACACAAGTTTCATGGTCTTAGAGAAATGTCAAAAATAAATTTGCCTCAAGAGGGTTGCTACACTTCTGAAGTGGCCTTGGAAAAATCACTATTTCTCCTACCTTGGTTGGCCAAATGACTTGCTTGATGAGTGAAATTATAACTACACAGAAAGAGATTTCCAATGAGCTATCATGAGATCAATTTGGAGTTGAGGAAAACCTTCAAAATTTGATTGCAACAGCACTCTGTCTTTAGGCAACCTCATTTTGCACATTTTGACCAGTCTTAGAAGATTTAACTTTTGACAGGACAAATGAACTACAAATTGAAAAATTCAAGTTGTGTTGGAAAGTAGACTCAATAATATTTCCAATGAGATTTTGTGAACCCAATTTGGACACCGGTGAGGCCTCCAAAGCCTGATCTGAAAATGGCACTACTCACAGAATCAGTGGCGCTACGCATAAAAAAATTTAACGCGGGATTTTTCAACAGGTGCGTAGTGCCACTAGCGCTATGCTTTTGGTGGAGGCATATTCTTACAAAATGGCTTACATATTTGGAATTAGAATGAAAAAAAATGCATGCGCAAAAATGGCTGAGAATTTTGGAGAAGTTTTAGGTCTCCAAAAGGGCAAAAAACACCCAAAAAATGCCCTCTCTGCCACTTTTTTTCCACACAGGAAGCAGTCTTGGGAGATTGCATTTTTGGAGGGGCAAATGGACTCAAAATAAAAAAAATTCAAGGTATCCTAGAAATTAGACTCACCAATATTTCTAATGAGCTATTCTGCACCTAATTTCGACCTCGGGAAGCCTTCCAAAATTGGTCTGGAAAAAGCATTATGCATACAATCATCTGCGCTAAGCATAGGAGAAAAATTTGCTAGTTTTGCCTTTTTTCTTAGAATTTCGCCTAGTCTTCTACTAGTTTTACTTTTTCTTCTCTCTTTGATACATTCATGATGTAATATGATGTAAATTGATGTAACATGATTTAAAAATGATGAAAAATGACCTAAGGAGGTAGATACATCAGTTATAGGTGGTTTTGAGCTAAATGAATCAGTTTCCATAGTTTTAGAGGCAAGCTGTTCCACTGCCTATTTTTCAGTTCCTAGTTTAGATATTGTTGAAACAACTCCTTGACTCATGGATTCGACCTAAATGGCTAGCATAGGTGTTTTGATGCCTATATCTTATATTTTCTTACTCATTTGTCAAGGTTGGACTCTTGTGGATGCATTGAGCTACTTTTTACATCACTTCTGCAGTTCGACAAGGAAATAAACCAAGGTTTTGTAGCATTTTGTGGGATTCTTGTGGTAATGTGATTTAGAATTGTTTTCTTCTCTTTAATTCAGTTGATCTCATTTTTATGTGTGCCATCATCTCTCTCTTTCAGCATAACTAAATGAATCAAGTTTAAAGGTGGAATTCATTGGTGTTTCAGTGCTCTACCTTGGGGTTTATTTAGTTCTATATGTTTTCTATTGTTTGAAGAGGACTCATGACACTTGCATGCCCTCTCTAACTCCTCACTAGTCTTTAGACTCACCATCACACTCATTTCAAAGTGCTAAAACACTTGCCTACCTCGCCCCATAGAAACCTCTGCAAATCTGTGTTCATTTCTCGGACCCAAAGCTGCCTTCCCCATCTGATCCGGCAACAAACCATTAAACTCAAACAAATTCCTCTGAGAAAGCATACCTAGCCTAAAATTAGTTTTTAAATTAGTCATCTCAAACTTTCCTTCATAAATTTTCATTGAGATTGATAAGGAGATAGCCTTCTCCCGACCTGGTAGGGCTAGCTACCAGGTTAAGCATGGTTTGATGTTACCCTAGACCTGCCTTTCTCAGCCTGAGGTAGATTTAGGCACTATCATAGTAGCAACCATACTGGGAATTAGTCTATGTAGAGAAGAGCACTTGTTTGTAGAGTGGTTTTCTTCACAGGTCGAGCATAGTTCAATCAGGTTTAATGGACATTCATTCCTAGGGTGCCTCCTTGTGCATCTAGGGCAAAATATGGCTAATGCTCTCTCTACTTCCTCCTACTTTATCTTGATGTGCATAGTGTCTGTTAGTGTCAGCCTTTGCACCCTTCCTCCAGTGATCAAATATGCTCTTACAAAGTGGTCTTAGAGTGTCAAAGTTAAATTTTGTCATTTCAGTGAGTTTTCAAGTAAAATTTGGTCACTAGGTATTTGGTCTAGGGTTTGCTTTCACTTCTTCAAAAGTTTTCCAAGTGTCAGTCCATGTCACCATTCAACTGAGTGTACCATCATTCAAAGGGTTGTCATCATCATTTCAGGTTCCAATGGGTCATTTTACATCTTGTTTGTGTTTCAGTTGTGCTTAGGTGAGGCTCATTTCCCAAATTCCCTCTCCTAGGGTTTTGAAGGTCATTTCTCTTGTATGGTCAAATCATCAACAAAGCTTGCATCCTGATGCTCATAAACTTTCCCCTATCCTTAATATACCTTATTAAACACTTACCATCACTGATATCCCTCAAATTCCCCATTTTTCCACAAACCTTAATTTCTTGCTACAATTTGACAATTTTCTAGGCTGGGCATGTGTTTAGCCCTTTTGGACCCTTTCCCCTCACTCAATATTTGAAATTCCACTTTCCCCTATATCCTAACATCCCTCCCTGCTTCCAAAAATTTCCTCAAGAAATTAAAATCCCTTTAACCCCTTCATTTCCCTTCATTTCGACAAATCCCCTGTTCCACACATCGGGGTAGGATTTACTCAAATGATGTTTCTGAGCAAGGAAAAATGTACATGGAAAAAATGAGAGAGGTTTTTTTTCCAAAATAGGCCAAGGAAAAAAAACCTCCTTCACTTTTTACACAGGTGTCATGGTTTTAGATAAATGTCAAAAACAAAGTTGCCTAAGGAGGGTTGCTGCACTTATGGAGTGGCCTTAGGAAAATCAATATTTCGTGTAGCTTAGTTGGCCAAATGACTTGCTTGATGCATTAAATGCTAGCTAGACACAAAGATGTTTCCAATGATCTATCATGAGCTCAATTTGGAGTTGAGGAAGACCTTAAAAAGTTGACTGCAATAGCACTCTGCCTTTAGGCAGCCTCATTTTGCACATTTTGACCAGTCTTGGGCAATTTGACTTTTGACAGGGCAAATGAACTCCAAATTAAAAAATTCAAGTTGTGTTGGAAAGTATACTCAATACGATTTCTAACGAGCGATTGTGCACCCAATTGGGACACTAAGAAGGCCTACAAAATGTGATCGGAAAATGGCGCTACTCATAGAATCAGTGGCGCTACGCATAGAAATCTTTAACACAGGCTTTTCCAACAGATGCGTAGCACCACTGGCACTACGATTTTGATGGAGGCATCTTCCTAAAAAATGTCTTACATATTTGGAATCGGCATGTAAAAATATGCATTCTCAAAAATGGCTGAGAATTTTGGACAAGTTTTAGGTCTCCAAAAGGGCAAAAAACACCAAAAAAACTCCCTCTCTGCCACTTTTTTCCATACAGGAAACAATCTTGGGAGATTGCATTTTTGGAGGGAAAAATGGACTCCAAATCAAAAAATTCAAATTGTCCCAGAACGTGGACTCACCAATCTTTCCAATGAGCTATTCTACACCTGATTTGGACCTCGAGAATCCTTATAAAACTGGACTGAAAAAGGATTACGCATACAATTAGCGGCGCTACGCATAGGAGAAAAATTTGCCAGTTCTGACTGTTTGCTCAGAATTTTGCCTAGTCTTCTACTAGTTTGACTTTTTCTTCTCTCTTTGATAAATTCATGATGTAATATGATGTAAATTGATGTACCATGTTGTAAAACTGATGAAAAATGACCTAAGGAGGTATATACATCAGTTAAAGGTGGTTTTCAGCTGAATGAATCAGTTTCCATAGTTTTAGAGGCAAGCTATTCAACTGCCTATTTTTTAGTTCCTAGTTTAGATCTTGTTGAAACAGCTCTTTGACTCATGGATTCGACCCCTAATGGCTAGCATAGGTGGTTTGATGCCTATATCTTGTATTTTCTTAATCATTTGTCAAGGTTGGACTCTTGTGGATGCATTGAGCTACTTTGTACATCACTTTTGCAGTTAGACAAGGAAATAAACCATGGTTTTGTAGCATTTTGTGGGATTCTTGTGGTAATGTGATTTAGCATTGTTTTATTCTTTGTAATTCAGTTGATCTCATGTTTATGTGTCCCATCATCTCCCTCTTTCAGCATAACTAAATGAATCAAGTTTAAAGGTGGAATTCATTGGTGTTTCAGTGCTTTACCTTGGGGTTTATTTAGTTCTATATGTTTTCTACTATTTGAATAGGACTCATGACACTTGCATGACCCCTAATGGCTAGCATAGGTGGTTTGATGCCTATATCTTGTATTTTCTTAATCATTTGTCAAGGTTGGACTCTTGTGGATGCATTGAGCTACTTTGTACATCACTTTTACAGTTAGACAAGGAAATAAACCATGGTTTTGTAGCATTTTGTGGGATTCGTGTGGTAATGTGATTTAGCATTGTTTTATTCTTTGTAATTCAGTTGATCTCATGTTTATGTTTCCCATCATCTCCCTCTTTCAGCATAACTAAATGAATCAAGTTTAAAGGTGGAATTCATTGGTGTTTCAGTGCTTTACCTTGGGGTTTATTTAGTTCTATATGTTTTCTACTATTTGAATAGGACTCATGACACTTGCATGCCCTCTCTAGCTCCTCACTAGTCTTTCGACTCACCATCACACTCATTTCAAAGTGCTAAAACACTTGCCTACCTCGCCCCACAAAAACCTCTGCAAATCTGTGTTCATTTCCCGAACCCAAAGCTGCCTTCCTCATATGATCTAGCAACCAACCATTAAATTCAAACAAATTCGTCTGAGCAAGCATACCTAGCCTAAAATTAGTTTTTAAATCAGTCATCTCAAACCTTACTTGATATATTTTCATTGAGATTGACAAGGAGAGAGCCCTCTCCCGACCTGGTAGGGCTAGCTACCAGGTTAAGCATGGTTTGATGTTACCCTAGACCTACCTTTCTTAGCCTGAGGTATATTTAGGCACTAACAGTGTCCATATGTAGGATAAGGATTTGTAGCATTTCACTCTTGAGATATTCCAGCATATTTCCAATTTCACCTTTTATGGATGTGTTGGAAGAGGATGGGTTGGCCATTGGTTGACTACCCCTACCCTTTTTCCTAGCTTCCCTAGAAGGATTCCTAAAAATAGTCTTGATATCTTCATAAGGTATCTAGTAGATGTCCCCTCCTGCTAGTAGGTTTATGGTATCCAGAAGATCTTCCCTTACCCCTCGGAGTAGGACTAGCTTCAGTGACTCAGGATCAAGTGTGCACCTGACACTTTGGTAGCTAAGCTGCAATCTTTCTTCATAGTCCTCTAGGGACTCATCATGCCCTAAGGTCATCCTAAAAATTTCCTCTTTAGTGTCTTTGGGTCTGCAGTAGTCTCGATACTTGTTTTTGAAGGCTTGCTGCATCTGAGCCCAGGTTGTGATGCTATCCCTAGGTAAACTCATGAACTAGCACAAAGCTGCATTCTTGAGAGTGGATGAGAATAATTTCAACTTCTTCTCATTAGTGGTGTAATCATAAGTTCTGCATATGACAACAAACTCAAACAAGAAAGTATCTAGATCTTTTGAGGTTGGGCCATGGAAATGAGGAAGATCAGAGGGGCTTATGTTTTTTATCTTGGTATCCTCATTAGTTTCTCTTATGGGAAAAAACACACTCAATTATTTCTCTATCTCCTCTGTCATTTCTATTTTCGGCCATTAGGTCAGTTTGAATGGATTCTCCTTCTTCTTCTCCCTTTTTAGGCTCTTCAAAAATATTTGGTTGTTAGCCTAAGGGGTCCTCCAATTCACAGCCACTGAAGAAGAGGTAAGGTTGGCTATTTGAAGTGGTGGGGGTGTTTGGTAGTAATTTTCCTAAGTTATCCCTATTCCTACAAGGAATGAAAGAAGTGTTTTTGCTTTTTTTGTAGTTCTTTTCAAGCTTTGAGACTAATTGCAAAATTGAAATAACAGGCTGAATGGAAACTAACTGCTGAATGAAAGCTCACTTGCCGAATAAAGAAGAAAGCAAACCAATTTGAAATTACTTTTGGAGAAATGAAGCTAGTAGCAGAATGTCAAAGATAAGAAATGGAAGAAAGAAAGCAGAAATTGCATCTTACTCAAACACCTCCCTGACAATAGCACCAAAAAGTAATGAGCACCAGTATTGCAGCAAGAATGCTACAACTCCTGGGGCTACCAACTTTACTTTATCAACCTAGGGTTTGTACAAACTTGGAGGTGACAGTGTTGTATACACAAGCATATGTGATGGGTCCACTCTTTGTCACTGCTAAACTAGTGATAGACCACTATGGTTTCTCAAACTTGCCTTCTATTGATTCATAAGAAGCTTGATTACCAATGAGGAAAGGGGAAATTTGGATTAACTGAAATCTTATCTACTATAGCAAGGAAAGATTGAAATCGAATGCTTAAATACACCACTCATCTAACAAATTGCTAGGAGACTTTGCTTCAAAATAATGCTAAGTTAAGATATGTGTAATCATATTGTCCTAGGCATGCAATTTGAAATAACCAAACATTCTATTGTTGTGCATGTAAATCAACACAATAACTCTTTTTTACCTTTTTTTCTGTGTGAAAAATATGAATGCTAATACACCTTGGTGATGAGGCAGGTTGGTTAGAGATAGTGGTGAAAGGTCAGATGGCTTGGGAGGCAAGTAGGGGCCTTCTTCTATCTTCCTGGATGCTTTTTCCACAATTCGGCTTCAAAACATGCCACTATAGGTCGTCCTACAAGATGTCCTAATGCTTCCTACAGGATGTCCTAGTGCTCCTACAGGATCCCCTGTATTCCTATAGGATCCATCTGAGAGAAATAAGAGTGATTTGGAAGGGAGTGTAGGCCTTAGGGAAGTTGAATGGTGGGAGAAATAAGGTAAGGGAGTGGCTAGGACTCCTTCTCAGCCCAAAAAAAAAAATTGTAAGATGGTTGGATTTGCTTAACAACCTTGGAAAGTTATTCTTATGGAATGATGAATTGGGTGAGGAACTTAGTGGCTTTTGATTATCATGGATGAAGGAGGTTAGGCTGGAGTTTCTGGTCATTAGATCTCCCTGCACACTCTTACACTGCATCAATCACTGGCATTTATCCATGAATCATGTCAAACAAGAAATATTTTCAATCAACTAAGAAAGCAGAATTCCATTATCTAGTTGCCTATTTCATGCATGGAAAAAATTTGTAGAATAATGTGAAACACTATGAGATCTAATTCAAGGTTCAATATATCAGAAATTACATTTGAATCTTATTCTTGAAAACTGAAAAGATGCTGACCTAAGTAGCAGAAAACCCTAGATTCCATAAGAAATCAGAATCCTGTCTTTTTGGGGCTGCATAGGAGTTCTTTTCTCAAACCATGGTCCCTAAAGGGAGGAGTGAGGCCAAATCTACCTACTATCAAATTTTTTTAATTCATTTATCTTTCTACACTACTGCTAAATCAATGCACAAATGGAAGCAAGCTAATCAAATCCACAACTACTTGCAATGAAATAGTGCTAAAACCAATTCAACCATTAACCTATGAAATCAACTAAGCATACAAGTACAAGAAGATGAGCCTTTATTGCTAGGGTTAGGCCCTAACCCAAGAGCTTTAGCCCTCTAAGTCAACTCAGTGCTAGATCAAGGAAATGCTCATTCTCATTATCATATCAGAAAAATTACATAACAATGTCTTCCATAAGTCTTGAACTCGAAAATGCTTAGTGCTTTTACATAATAAAAAAATTGAATCCTAATGAGGTTCTAGGCCTCCTTATTTATAAAACTGAAGTCTCCAATGACTTCCTTAAATCTAGGGAGGCTTGGCTCCCAAACTCAAGATGAACTGGTTCTTTAACTGTCACTGGCTCAACTGCCTTTTGATCTTCATGACTCAGCTGCTCGCAACTTCGAGCTAGTGCGATTTGATGAAGGAATATTCGAATGAGTGAGGATTAAATGAGAAGGATCTATCTCGTACAATCTCTCCTCATTGTCTCATTCGAATTTTTTCCCTTAATTAGCCAAAATTTCTAGGATTTGCTCTCAAAAACCTGCAATCAATGCACATTAGTCCACTAGACATAACATCTTACTTTTACTCATCTCATTAAGCACAATATAATCAAAATATGTAAGGAATTATGAGATGAGTTTATTTAAATAGGCTTGGAGGTGTATTAAGTTCCATATAGTTACCCAATGATGATGCTCTTCACCACCCTGATAGCTAGAAGTTTTAGGAAGTAGTTAGTTACAAAGTGCGAAGTTGGTAGCTACAAAATATCCTAGTGGTTTCTTGATAAAACTAATGGTTTAGGGTTAGGGTCCTAGGGTGGTGTGTCATATATATCTATTATATATTTAGTATTATATATATAGAGAGAGAGAGAGAGAGAGAGAGAGAGAGAGAGAGATCCCATTTGATGAAAAGGGGGTGATTTTTGTGTAAAGACACTATGCTAAATTTTGGTAAAGATTGCTAGGCTTGTAATCTAAAGCTATTGTAAGGATTGGGATTCTAAAGTACAAGATGGGATGTAAGTACCCTTCTCATGTTACTATGCAATTCCACTCCTCTTATGTAATTTTAATTTACAATTTTAATTTATGCAACTATTCTTAGTGTTTCATGGCATCTCTTGGTGATACATGTTGTTGTGTGAATGTAATGATTTTATGTTTATGAGATAAGGATAATTAAATTAGTTCTATTTTTCATCTCATTTTTGTGCTATGATTTAAGATCATATGAAGTATTCATATAAATCTTGATGAAATTGATATGGGTTTGGAATTATAATTACAAATTCATTTTATCTCTGTGTCAAATGGTTGGATTCTTAAGTGCCCAACCATGTTCTTGTCATGTTAATTACTTTCTCAATTTCCTCAATATACCCATAAATTTTATGTATAACCCAAAGTGTATGAATTCACATTTTGAAAATAGGTGTAGGAATCAAACCCCATTAGTCCTTTCCAAAAGGCTTATGTCTTTCCTGCATAATTTCACAAAAGAATAAAAAATAACAAACCCTGAATTTGAGAAGCTTTAGATGTTTCTAGGCTCTTCACTATAACATATCATAGTGTGACTATGGGGTCCCAACATTATCTTTCAAAGAGATATTCTCCTTTCTTAGGGTTTCACAATGGACTTCATTTTCCTTTAGCTCACTTTGTCACACTTCATCGAATATCTTTGCTTCCTTTAGTTGAGTAAGAATATCATGATCCTTATTTTTTTGGAGTTCATCTCTTTCTTGTAGCTGCTCTTCTAATTGAGTAACCTTTCTTCTTGAACCTTCAAGTTATTTTAGGTAACTCTTGATTTCTCCTTCATAATCTGCTTTCGTTCCAATTTATTTGTTTAATTCTTTGCTCATTAGCTGAGGAATGACATCTTCATCATATATGGAAGGATATGGATACAAATAAGTATAATGACCTTCTTTACCACATTTACAATGAATCACAATACATGATTCTTTAGCATTCATGTGTATGTAGAATTTTCTTTGGGGATCACATACACTAGTTAAATGATTGAAACCCTCATTTTTCTAAGATAGCTTCTTCTTTCTCTCCACTTTATTAGGCATTTCTACCTTGATCTAGCTTCCAATAGTTAACTATTCCTGAAGGCACCTATTGTGATACCACTTGTTGGCCTAAAGGTCATAGTAAGAGGGGGGTTGAATTAGTGTGAGATCAATTTTTCTATTCCACAACTTTTCATAATCAAACAACCATATAGAAATGAATCATAAGAATTATATCATCCACCATAACAATGCATCATCAATCTACCATCATATCAATAAGATATCAAGAAGTCATCACATCAAAACGAGACAAAATCTTTTTACGTGAAAACTCGTACAAGAGAAAACCAAAAATCTTCTTCTTCTTTATATTCAATTCATTATATAGATTTGGAGGCTATGAAATGCTAGAGGAAACTACTGCAAGCTATGTAAGCTACCACTTGCGGTAGACTACAACTTGATTGAGGCACCAACTTCAAAAATATATAGCAACTACTCACTGTAGGCTACAACCTGATTGATGCACCAACCTTGATGATGAGCACGTGTCAACTTGATTGAGTCTCCAAACCTCAATAATGTGTGGGCTCCAACCTACTCTAGGCTCTAACCCTGATAATGAGTGGGATCCAACCTACTCTATGCTCCAACCCCATTCTTTAACTCCCTATGGATATCTATTTCATATATTTTTCAAAATGGATCCAATATCACCATATATGGCCAACAATCACTAAATAATAAGTAACGTCACAAATTTGTATCTCTAATCCCTATCACTGCATAATCTGCAACCACAATTATTTCCGCAACCATGCAACCACTACACTATAATTACTGGCATAAAATTCATATCGAACATTGTTGTTGGTTATCATACTGCTACCCATGCTTTTCTCCAATTATTTCATCAATTTTTCCATTCAATCCCATCCTTAGAACCTATTTTCACAATGTATCCAAAACCACTGCAACCTAGTTATAGCCTTTCACAACATACAAAAGGGATTCTCGTGATCATATAAGTGTAAAATGGGCATAACACACCATTGGGTAGATTCATTGATAAGCCTTAATCACCTAGATTCTTCTAGAACTAAATTTGGACAAATATTGATGCCAAAAACTCATGAAAACCATATAAACTATATAATAAACTACATGTTATACAAATTATCACTTTTTAGATGCAATTCCATGAAATGAATACATATTGACACCAGTGTTACAAAAATCACATCATCAACTTCTTTAATTATTCGACAAAATGATCTTATGAGCCAAAAATAAAGTAAACAAACAAATTAACCACATTACTGATGGGGGATCTAACACATGACTTCCTGAGCCCACTACATATTCATCACCAATTGTGCCATTAGGTGTTGTGTGCAATGATATGTTATCACATTCTTTTGATAGGAAATAGTGACTTCAAACGAGTCAAGAATGGGTACCATCCATGTCAACAGTCCTTTCCCACATTGTAGTATTGACACCTATCCACTTTGCAATATCTAGAACCCTACTTACAGTATGTCCATGTAGTTACCATTCATTGGCTAGTCCTTAACATGGCAACCCTTGTATGAAAACTCGAACAAGTGTTCCTTATTCTCAATACCCTCGGTTAGTTATGTCATTATTTTAAATATTCTAGAATGATGTGTTTTACATCCTATCACTGCAACATAACTAGACCAATGATTTGAATTATTGAGTCTTACAAGAGCCATGTCATATCTCGGTTATATCCATCTCCATGTAACATAGTGATAATTTTCTATGCTAATTATGTTACAATTTTTTTATAGAGTTAAAACCATATGTAGTCGATCTCCAAAGTCACCACTATAGACAAATCACTCTATGTGGCCAAACTATAATCTGCCAAAAATAAGACTTCCACAATATTCAAACTAGTGAACGTGTGTGAAACCAATCAAACTAGAACAACGTAAAAATTTAACCAAATCGGACCTTCATCAGGATACAAATAATTCTCGTCACTCCTTGCTATATAAACCATGGCCAGTTCATCATTTCACTAGGACATAGAAATAAAATAAAATAAAATAAAAACACAACCATATTAGATGAAATTCTTTGGCATGTTTGGAACTCAAACTAAAGATTTTTTCAATACATTATTATAGAAACACAACTTTCTTACCATTGTACCCCTTGGTCATGTGTATTTATGTAGTGTTGTTCGGTGGTACAAGACCTTATTCAGGTTGATATGGCATCAATGATCGAGATGACATATATGCAAACCATATGAGTGTTCCCATATGACCTGGGCCCTAGGATCACTGGTCGTTTGCTTGAAGCCATAATCATGGCATCATCAAGCCATGTGGTAGCCTGTGAGGGATTCCATGTGTCACCATTTTTCAGCCCTTTCACAAATCAAAATACACCAAATAATCTTGCCATGTGGTAGCCTTTGGTTGCTCCATGTCACTTGGATGACATGTCATGCCACATTATTTCCGTGTCATCCATTCGTGTGATTCCATGTTGCATATAAGCAGATTGTGATGTCATTATATCTGACTTATCCAAATGTGCCAAATGTTAACACACGATTGGGCCACCTGTGCTCCAATGAATGTTTTCCATGTATCAATCGTTAATTGGACTGATAGGTTTAGTTAAGTGCCATGCATCTCTAATCTCATTCCACCATTTATATTTATGATTTTTGTTGGATTAATTGAAAGGTGCACATTTGGTAACTACAATACCCAATGTGCAAGTTCACTTACCATATGTCATTGACTAGATTACTTATCCATGGATCTGCCCAATACTTCCACACTGTTTAATGAATTTGACATTTGGGATTTTTCCCTTAATTTTTGATCCATTAATTAATACTAAAATTCAATTAGCCATAACTTCCCATCTGGGAGGATATTTTCAGAGTAGGATATAATGTTGGAAAGGTATCAATGAGGCATATGAAACCATGCACTTCATAAGATCATTTGGGTAACGTAATTTCATCAATAACTCAAATAAATTCAAGCATATTCATCTTCACTTATTTAGAACTTTTAAGAAATATAGATATGATATTGCTTCATAGAGAGTCTTGCTCTCTCCTTAGGCTTCATGAATGACACTTTTGTTGTCTCATATATAAACTTTGACATTAATGACATATTGTTTCCATTAATCACAAAACTATGTGCAACAACCATTACACATGTTACTAAGGATGATGTCTTGTTTGACTTTGTAGAAGAGTTTTTTGAGTTGACTTTTAAAAATATCCCTAAAGCTCTCCACCAGATATATGCAACATCTTTAGGTTCTCCTCATTAAACTTACATTCCATCTTCTAAATCTAATTTTAAGGAAGTGTTGATGGCCGAAAGTGAACTCCATCAAAATCAAGGGAGACCACCCAGTTAAGGCCCCAAATTAGACCCTTTTCGATTTAATAATAGTGGTTCTGACTGGTAACGGGCCTAGTTATCCAAACTCTTAAGACTATCCTAAAGGTTTTCCTGATCTAATCCTAGCCTAAAGGTTATCTTATTCATACAATCTTATGTTAAGGTAATGTTAATCCTATAAGATACTACGTTAATGTTATACTAATTTCATCTTAATATTTAACTCCTATATTATACCTATATTTATATCCTATATGATAGTGTGTTGTAGCGGCTACAACCACCCTCCGAAATTTCTCCTTACCCTATTTGGAGCCTCCCTACCAACCTTACACAACACTTTCTCTTGCTTTGTCAAGTACACAAGCTTCAGTGTTTTTCATGAACAAAGGCAACTTGTTGAGCACAGATTTATCCATTCCCCTCGCATGATGTTCACCCAGACTTGGTCTAGCTGCAGGCTGAGCAACTTCCCCTAGAAAATTGCATATTTCTGGAGGGCGACCAGCCTTCCCTCTAGAAATTTCCAATCCTCTCTGGAAGCCTTCTGGGCTCCAAGATTGCGCAATCCTGCTAGTCAACACTCTGAGCAAGATTTGTGCAAATCTCCCTAGCTGGGATACTCAGCCTAGGATTTTCGCAAATCTAGGCAGCAGACAGCTGCTTTGCCCAGAAATTGTGCAATCATCCTGGGCAGTTAGCCCAAATCCCAACCATAAATGTGCATTTTTTCAATCAGTTGAGCAGCTACATGTGTGAGTAGTCCGGTTGACCAGTTCCATCCGGGATCAAGGAAAATTAACTTGCATGCATGCATGACTAGTTCTACCAGGAATAACAAAAGGCAACATACAAAGGCATCCCATGATTCAGGGAGCTATTTTTAGCAGTCAGGGGCTACATGCAAAGTTGTTTTAGAATTTTCCCTCCAAGTTTCACTTTTTCCTAGATTTGTGGCATGCGCATCATGAGCGCAAACTTATTTATTTGACGCATTAGAGCTAATTCTTTCACATCGATCTTGGAGCTCTGACATCCCACTGCACATCTAGGACTCTTCGACATATGTCGCTCAGCTATGTAGGGGTAAGTTGCCTCAAATTATTTTTTTCAGCATTTCTGTCACTTTATGTGTATTCACTTGCATGTGTTGTTTGGATGATTTCTTTGAATGCTTGATATTGTTTATATGTATACTAGCTTGTCCTAGCTCTGTTTCAGTTTTTGTTGCTATCTCACTTTTGTCACATGCATGAAACTGTTTTGCACAAAAGTTCGCCCAACTAGCAAACTGCTTCACCCACATCGATGTGGATTTTTTTGCTAAATATTTCATTCATGTTTTGCATGCAATGTCAATCACTTATTCTTTCACTTTTTGTTGCCATGCATTCACTGTCTTATTTACTTTCAATTTCTCGTCGGCGAGCTGGGCTAACGTTGGCCTAGACTCTACCTCACTGGGACTGCATTGCACAATCTCGAGAAGGAAGGCTCTGCCTTCCTCTCCAGAAATGCACATTTTTTCCAGCACTGACCTCTAGGACTATTTTTCACATTTCTAGAGGATAGTGACTGCTGGCCCAGGAAATTGCTCAAATCTGTCCCTGGGCCTCCAGTCCTTCCCACGCAATCTCAACAACCAATAGCTAGTCTAGACTACACATTGTGTAGATTCAGTGGCCATTCCTGCCTCCTAGATAGTCCAGACTGTCTTTTGTGTAGTTCTGGCACCCAGTCACCTAGCCTCCTAGAAGAAACTACGCAATCTTGCTCATCAGTTTCCTAGGTATTTGTTGTGTCATTCCTTGAATTTTCTTTGTTTTCGCTGAAAAATTTCTTGCCATGCATGTTGCTTGTCTCCAGATATTTCAGTTGTTCATCTGTCTCAATGGCTTCCAAGAGAACAAGTTCTTAGGACACTAATGGAAATGTAGCTAAGTAAATGTCCTCTAGTATGTCGATCTATGAAGATATAAAGTTTTATCTAGACAAGGACATTAAACTGAAGTGGAAAGAAGTCAATGAAACATTTGCAGGAACTTTTGGGTAACACCTCGAAGACTCTCAGGTGTACATGAACATTCACAAGTCCGTCTTGTATCGGATTTCATGCAGATATCCCATGTTCCCATGTGCAGACATGATACACTAGATCATATCTCGCACTGATCTCGAGACGATGACCTTGAGTAGTGTCAGTGGGACGAAGCTTGCAACCTTCTAGGAACAGGATTATGATGAGATGTATCAAATTTCCAAGCCCGTGATTGTCATGGAGACCCCATTCAAGTTTCCCAACAACAGTGCTAACTCTAGAGATATTCTGAAGGATTGGGTAAAGGAGCCAGCTTGTTTTCGAATGACACCCAACCAGGTCTACAAGACAAAGATACTGAGGATGGCATACCAATACTTGATCATATTTTATTGTCAACTGTATGGCCAAGAAAGCATGGAAACCTTCCCAGAGAGTTGGGTAGCTGCACTGGACCAAGTGGTTAGAGAAGGAAAACCATGTAAGTCCGGTATACTGGCTCATCAGTTGAAGGAGCAAGTCATGAAGACTCGACAATTACCCGAAGGTATGCATATAGATATTTACATGTCCACCTACATCCTAGATGTTGTCTATGCCCAACACAAGTTCCCAGGCTTGGAGTGGACATGGTCATCGGCGGAGACTAGTGTGAACACATATTTCAATTTGTTATCCGAACACAGCTTCAAAGGAGTAATCACACGATTGTCCGATCATTTTGTCATCCCTTTGTACAAGTTGATATTTGAACAATATCCACCCTGCATGTTAAAGGAAGCAATGGAGGAATTGATAGGTATTGCAGATTGGTATGCCTCACCATCCAACACTTTGATCCAAATGTTTAGTGCAGAGAAGCCTCTGCATGTTCTGCCAAAGTTTACCTTGGACATACTTGTCATGTAGCAAGTAGCCTATCACATCTCGACAGAATTGACAGCTAGACTACAACAGAAGAAGAAGGCACCTTGGCCCACTCTTCTATTGTAGATTGGGTTATATGAGATCTAGAGTATCAAGCAAGCAGATGTCGAAGCAAAACTGATGAAGAGGTACCCGTTCGACCTCCGAAGCTACAATTCGTATGACCCACATTGCATTGTGAAGGATCACTACACGAGAGTTCAATTCAACTCGATCTATGGGGCGTTTCATTGGGCCAAGGAGGACCCATGGAGATATTGCTATAGTTTATCCAAACTCAATAAACCATTCAGATTCGTTGTGGAGTGGTTAGTGAAGCAACATGAAGCAGCATCATGGACAGCACCAACAGTAGCGGCAGTAGCAGCAATGGTAGTAGAGCCAAGCATACCAGTGCATGACAAAGGGAAGAGGAAGATTGTCGATCGCATGGAGGAGGAACAAAGCTGCAAGTTTCAAGCAAATCCACTTGTAGAGAAAGAAGCTATGGCTATAGAGGTAAAGAGGCAACAACACGACAAGCGAATCACGCGATGATAGAAAGATAAGAAGAGAATGGAAGAAGAAGAGAAGGAGTTTCATGAGGTCATAGAGCAACTCTGAAAGGAAAAAGAGCTATGCAAACAGGAGAGGGAAGTGCATCAACAGAAGATACAGCAGGGGGTGCATCATTTGCAAATAGACAAAGAAACACCGGTGTTATCACTTAAGAAGCAATTTATGAATTATTCACTTTAGTTTGATTGTGAGGGTTAGGTGTTAGTCCGAGTTCAGTGTTTCCATGTTTACTTTAGTGTCTAAATCTTAGGAGTCTTGGTAGTATGGTTAAATAAAGGTCAATAGTCTGTTCTCATTCACCACTGGTCCCATAACTTACATAGACTCCTTGTGTCAAGCTTGTTTTAAAGGTTCTTATGTATTACGAAACGCTTTAAGTGTTTTTGTAGCGCCAACCTAGTTTAGGTGTTTTCGTAGTGCATAATCTAGATTTTACACTGGATGTGCTACGAAATCGGAGATTCGTGCGGATCTGTAGAAAATCTTTCTCAGCTGTCATAACTATCAAAATTCGTTATGTTTGCATCATCAGCTGTCAGCTTATACACTTCCCCTATCATGTCCAACCACTTATCCTCATCATTAGAGTCGTTAGGTACCTTGGTACGCTCAGGTTGCAAGTTTCAAGAAGAGCCAAGCATTCGCAGTCATAATTATGATTGCATTCATTGCATGAGGAACAAATCGGAAAATGTTCAATTTGAATTCCTTGAACATCAAGCGAGGCAGTGATCAAAGGTTGAGATAGTGCCAGTCTTTTAGATTTTCATTACACTAGAGTCTCATGGAGGGGTCTACAGAAATAAAGGAGCACAGGTCAGGCAAATGTTTGAGGAGCGAACCTGAAGGTTTAAACATTATCTTGAGGAACAGAGAAGTTGAACGTGCATTCAAGCAGGTTGGCTGTTGGATTTTTTGCGAGAAACTTCAAGGAGGTCATGCGCAAATCACCAAGGAATTTGCCTTGAATTTCACAGGACTGAATTCAAAAGTTGGGATGCTTGAATTTCAAATTTCACCAAAGGTAATATCCACAGTAACTGAGCTTCCAAGGGGACAAGAAAGATGGTTTAAAATTTTCAAATTTGATATGACCCCCTGCAAAGAATTTCTGAAGCCGGAGTTCATTGACTCAGATTTAAACAAGTATGTGCCCAAAAATTTTGTCAAGGACTCATATGCCAATTTACTTACTTGCATATAGAGGTACTTTACCTGTGAGGGGAGATATCATAAGGTGTATTCATATCACTTCAAGCTATTGCTGCATTTCACAGGAAATATATCTCTTGATTTACCTTTCTACTTGTTTCGTAGCCTAGGCAAAATGTGCGACAAGGTTCAACTAAGGAAGGAGGCCTATGAGACCTCATTGTTTCACCATAGCTTAGTCAAGTTGATCATTTTGCATGAGCTCCAAAGAATAGACAGGGACTGGTCCACGTTCATATTTATGTCTGGCTTCAAGAATGAAACTGGCCTCAATCCTCAAGCTGTGAAAAAGTCTCCACCAGCAACTGGTCATCGTGCAGAAACAAGATCTAGGATATTTGTAAAGTTGAAGGCTAGGAAACAGGTAAAGGAGCCCACCAGAACACTGATAATCCAAGACACACCCCAATAGTCCTAGAAAGAGTAAACTCAGATCAAAGAGGGTGTACATGAATCATCTACAGGTGAAGTAGTTCAAAGAAGAATGACTAGGAGCCAGTTAGCTAAAGAAAAAGGCAAGACAGTGGTTACTGAAGAAAGCCTAGTTTCAAAGGGAAACCTGCATGACTTACTGCAAGCCATTGATATTGAAGAATCTCCCCTTGTTCAAGCAGATTTGATAGAATCAAGTAAAGACAAGACCAAAAAGATCAAAGCCTTGAAAAAGCTCAAGTTTGATGATCAGGTTGCTAAATTTGTCTTTAAGACAAGAAAACCTGTGACGAGGTATTTCAAACAAGTGCAAGAGATGTTGCCAGAAGCAAGTGAAACAGAGGAGATCGTGAAAACTCATGACAAACCTGCGACTTTTTTAGAAACATCATCACAGCTGCATAAAGAAGATAGAACTAAGACAATTGTCTCTTAGGAGGAATATAGTGTTGAAGAACAGAAAAAGAAGTTGAGGTTAGCAAATCTTGAAATTGCTAGATTGAAGAAAGCCTCAAGGAAACATGCAATCAAGGAAGCTCATTTTAATAAAATGGAGGCTCTGTGGGAAGACAAAACATTTTCAATACCCGAAGTGGTCGACTGTAATGCCCAATACTATACCTGGATAGTTCCTACAATAAAGGAAGTAGAATTCATCAGAAAAGTTAATATGAAACTGAGAGTTAGGATCAGAGTCATGAAAAGGAAAATTGAGGATTTGAAGGTCCAACTAAGGCAGCAGGAAAGATTTTCTTAGCTAAGGAAAATCACACAATAGGTAAGGGTAAGTCCCAAATTTTGATGATTTACCGGGTTCAGTTTTGAATAGCATCAAGGCAGTTGGAAAGGACATTTCAATATAAAGAGGCTCAAGACAGTCAAATTTCGGCTTAAAAATGTGTTTTTGTGATTACACAGTAGTTTCGTAGCGCGCTACGAAACTGCTGTAGATGATGCCTAACACACAGCAGTTTCGTAGCGCGATACGAAACTATTGTAGCTCCATAATTAAACTCAATCTGTTGGATACCTATACCAATAGGTTTCATATTTCATGATTGGATATCAAAGGTCCAAATATGCTCTGCTTTGATAATGCAAAGATCCCATATTTCCCTAAGGAGACAATGTCTGTCTCAATTTTGATAGGAACTCAATTTTGATGGATGGTCCAACAGTCTAATCTGGATCATGCCATGTTTTCAATTTCCATGTTGTAGAATAGAGAAAGAAATCTGTCCAAACTGTTTAATCTTGGCAGATCAGTAGCTAGGTAGAGAAGCTAAGGTTCCCAACTGTTTAATCTGGGGCCTGGAAGGAATAAGAGTAGCCTTACAGAGGAAATGAAAGCAAAAAAGCCAATGTAAAAGAAAAGGCATTTAAAGGGTTTGCTAGCCTAAATGCACCCTATAAGAAGAAATAAAAATGTTAGGCAAAATAGTTGGGTAGGTAGATGGGGTTGCAGAAGTGGTCTCTCTTTCAAGACCAAAGTTGCTAAAACATCTACAGGAAAATCAACACACTGGAGCATGACTAACTTCCCTGTTTTCATTTGTATATCACTCATTACTAACACCCCTTTCTCTACTTATGCAGATCAGAGAAGGTTACTATTTTGTCATGTTCTTATGACCTTAAAAGCCACATTTCTTGTGCAAAAAGTCTTTTCACTTTGATCTACTCTTTACAGTAAGTTATTTTCAAGAAGACTTGGGTGTACTGATCCTCATCCATGTTCCCCTCCACATTAACAGCTAATCCTACTATGTAATTCCCCTATTTTACCCTTCCCTACTAGTATTAACACCATGGTGTATAAACCCCAAAATGTCTATAAGTATCCCTCCTTTGGCATTATAGCCATATGGTCTGTTCAAAAAGGGAATCAAAATGACACCTGCTCACTTTGATGAACCTCCCAGCTTACCTTCTCTCATTCTATGTCATTCTGCCCATATAGCCCTCATTTGCAAAGAAAAATCATCATATAACCCCTTTTACCCATAACCTTTTTGCAAAAAATGAAAAAACCCGGAAAAAACCACAAATCCTAAAGTTCCCCGCCCAAATATTTAAACCAATATTTTAATTACCCAGTGGGCCCTTTCCAAACCTGCACGACCCGTCGGAGGACCCGCCAGCCGTCCGATCTCCGCCGGTCAGATCCAAGGGTGGGCGGTCGATCTTGCGCCCCGATTTGTTGACCTTTAGCGTCCGGGGAAAGCTGTTTTGAGCCCGTACGAGGACGCGTGGCGGGCGCTGAGGTTGTTTGGAACCCTCTCCCCGTTACCGCTTTTGCCCCAAAGGTGGTGCGGGGAACCCGCTTACCACCACCCGGCTTACCGCTCTCCCTCCCATGTCACTCCAACGTCATCCTGATGTCACTTCACTTCTGTCCGCCCCCGCGCCCCGTGGCCCTCCACGTAGCCTTGCCACCGCATCAGCCCACCACCGTGTCCTGCCACCCTGGCCCTCACGTCAGCGCCACGTCACTGCCGTACGATGGGCCCACCATGACGTCATGCTGACGTCATCGGCGGAAAAGCGCCAATAGCGTCTTTTTACGAAATTCAACGTTATAAACGGCCAAATAAGCCGTTGTAAGTCATTTTCATGCGTAAAAGAAGGAGCCGTTGACAACCAGCTGCCGCGAAAAAATTGTTATCCAGCCAACAAAATTTGAAGATTTCGACCGTTGCAAATCCAGAATTCCACTGTGCCAAGCCTCCACAGCCCAGCTCGCAAGTGTCTAAGCTGGTTCTTCCAGGTATTTAGCCGGTTTCCCACTTCGCCCATGCATTTTAATTCTCTGTAAAATTTACCATTTGGCACCAGTAAAACTCTTCAAATTCAGTTTTGCCTATCACACAAAGTTAGCCAAGCAACCTGCAGCACTCTTAAACCCCAATTCAGCAGAAGAGTGCTTGTTTCGCGGGCTAAAGACCCCGAAATCCTTCCCGAGGTACTAGGCATTGTTCCCTTGTGCCAAGTACAGCCCACTTGTTGTTATACCAAAGAAGTCTGACTAGCCCTGCAAAATTTGCATTAACAATTCACATCCTTGTGAATTCCACAGCAAACACACAATCCAGCTTGCATTACCCTCTGAAGAAAGAACACCTCACTGTATCAACAGTTGAGTTGCAGCTAAAAAACTCTTTAAGCACTTGTTAAATCACTGCCCCTATTCCTACAAACCAGCTTCTATCATGGCATCTCCTACAACTTCATCCATCAGTATGGCCTCACAGAGTCAAACAAACAAAGAGATGGAAGCCCTGCCATTAGTAGACAAGGATGGTCTCATTGGAGACTTTGAAGGAAACAGGGACTTTTTGCAGACCTTCAGTAGACTAAGGGAAGACCACAAGGATGGGCATGGTACACATGGGGTCTGGGA
>APFE031374045.1:0-12808 GCA_000404065.3 Pinus taeda | reverse complement strand
CTTAGTTAAGGACTAATTCTCATCAACTATGTTGTGAAACAAGGTGCTCGAAAAGGCCAAAGGAACTGTGGGAGGAAAGAGTATGCATTTTTTGTTCTTCCGAAAAGGTGGAAACAAAAAAACATTTCATTTTAGAATGTGAGGCCTTCAAAGACAACATGGAAAGTTATGCAGATATGCTCGCAGGTAGCTCTTGGGATAATCTATTTAGCGGGGGGTTTGTCGAGAAGTTGGGAGCATTTATTTTGAAACTTCACAGAAAAAGGGCCGAATACATCAATCAGATGAAGAATCAGTCTGTTCCATAGGCTATCTTTAGCCTTGTGGACGTTAAAATAATTTCTTTCTTTCTTTCTTTCTTCTTAGTGACATCTATTGTTGTGACATGCCACCTAACGGACAACTTTCAAACTTACCATATTTTTTCATTTTCACAAACCATCATCATTATTTTGTTTTTTACTTTGGTATAAAAGCTTTGACTTCTAATTAGTTTTGAAATTTTTAAATAACTTCTATGAGGTTTATTAAAGATTTGAAAAAATAAATATTAAACTAAATATTTTGAAAATTAGAAAATAATTTTTTTTTTTCTTTTTTAAATGTAAATTGTTTTTTCTAATTGGTTGATGATTACTTTTATGTAGTTTTAAATTGAATTGTCAAATATAAAAATTATATTACAAAATTTAAAATCTAAAAAAGAATTATATTCCCAAGTGTCATAATAATTTAGGCTTTGTTACAATACCATGGGCCAATACCATGACTTATCAATACACATGCCTAAAAACCATAACTCATTTCAAAATCAAAATATTTTATGAATATTTTAATTTAAGATAATTGTATAACTTGTAAATAGGTTTTGTTACAATACCATGAGCCATTACGATGGCTTATCAATACCATTTTACCAAAAACCATAACTTATGCCAAAATCAAAATCTTTTATTTTAATTTTATCTTATTACATTTTTATACATATCTTAATTTTATTTTATAACATTTTATACTTGCCAAAAACAAGTTATATTGTTCTTTATTTTGGTCAAAATAAGCTTTGATTTAAAACTTAGTTTTTGAAGTTTTTAAACAATTTCTATGAAACTTTATAAGCTCTTGTTATGTTAAATTTTTATATTAATTTTAAATTTATAATATATATATATATATATATATATATATATATAATATATATATATATTATATATTATTACAATTTATATATTATTACATTTTACATAAAAATGGGTACTAAGAAACAATGATATATATTACATTATTGAAATGTAACCCACTCATTATCAACCAAGCTCGCACCTAGAACATAGAACAAAACTCGGGGAATTGGATGCCTGCCAATTTAATCATATGCTATGACTATATGCCCAATGAAGAACATAGCAAAAATGAGGGGCATTTTCGCCAAAGTCACTGTGTCACCGCATGCCCAACACATGGTTCAAGGATGTCGTCAATGCTTAAGGACTATGTGTACGAGGGATACTGTGAATGCAACTACTCCATCGAGTTCGTTAGCAAATGATGAAAGTTGACCAATCATTTTTCAGCTCTGTCTTTCAATCTTTTAACTCCATTGTTGTCTATTTCAAAGATTGCCTACATTTATATTGTTTAAAAATTTGACTCAAATGTCCATTTGAACATATATTTGGATTTCAGAAGCTTGCTTCCCTTCCAAAAATGTTCAATATTAAGAACAATATGCATGACTTTTTCTTCATTCAAAAGATTTGAGTCGAAGATAGTTGAAAAAATTGCAGACAACACATTGGGGGATTATTAAGTGTAAGATTTACTATGGGAAATCAGCGACACTCTGGTCGATTTACTCATGGTAACCGTGAGAGCCATGAGGTATCAGAGGTTGGATGTCAATGTGATAATGTTTTAGCCTAAATTTTTCCTACCTTTAACCAGCCCTGTTGAAATTCATGTGGCTATTGGACTTTTTCTTGGCCACTAACAACGGGCCATAAAATGCACTTGAGCTCGACAAAAGTGCTAGAAATTATGTAAAATGGAGAAAAAGTAAGTTGCAGTGACATGCGTTTTACCTTGGGAGACAAGCCAAAGCTTCTTTATCCGGCAGCCATGGAGGAGGTAACATTTAAGAAGTATTTGTTCGGTGAAATCGAGGATTACTTGATAAACTAGTTTACTCAACTATACAAATTTGAAGTATTAGTGGTTGAATAAATGTATTAGTTTTTGAATCAAATCAAATTGTCAATTTTTCAAACTCTTTTACTAACTCAACCGAATTTGGTAACTATGATTCAAATATGACTCATCATAATGGAAGACAACAAAGTTTTTTCATCTACCCTTCAATGGTTATTATTTTTTTTCCTCTACTTTACTATGTTTATTAGGTTTTTCCTCTGCCTTGCCATGAATATTTGACTTAATAGGTTTTTCCTCAGCCCTACCATGGATATGGTAGATTTATCTGTGTTAAAAATAGAAACAAGAAATTCCAATTTAATTTGTCCTTGAATCAAATTGTGAATTAAATTGTAATTATTTTCTCATAGCAACTTGTAATAGTTAATTAAGTTAAATTGACTTAATTGACATAGGAAATTCGAGTTGGAAGTCTATCTAGAGTCATGTAGAGAGATCATTAACTTTTAGGGGCTTAGGTTGAGTTCTTTTGAGTTGTAATAAGATAACTCAGTCTAAGTAAGTTATAGTCAATTAAACTCGTTCTAATTGTAGGAGGAACTAGTAGAGGTCTAGTAGTGGAGTAGTGCACCAGTGCATCACCAGTACCACACCATTTAACTGAATATTTACTCATAAATAACTCATGCATGTCAGTTCAGAGGAAGACCCCGTTGAGATTAGAGTTCAACGACAATGTATTATTATTCGTATAATTTTCCGAGTTGTATATATTGCGTGTCCAATAACTTGAGGATCTATGTTTGGATTGCGTAGTTATGGAGAGTGGATTTCCCAATTAAATATGGGTTGATCCTCTTAGGAGTTGTGCAAGGAAGTACGGGCTTGGCAAGCAGCAGAATTGGCTAAGTGTTGGTTTGAGCTGGTCTGTGAAGCAGAGAGTTAGATTGTACTAGTGCAGGAATTGTTGAGGATGAACAAGCATTGTATTTTCTTCTCAGATACTCTGGTTAATGAAATATAAATAGTTGGGGTTTTTAGCAGTTTCTTTCCATAGATAAATATTGTGTTATGTGCAATTAATATTCTTCCTTTTTCGACTTATTTTTTTCATTGATCAATTTTTGTTTTCGCTGAGAAGAGTAGAGTATATTCTTGTCTTATGTTTTAGCAAATCACATAAGCTATTGAATCTACATGGTGTCAGAGCTAAAGATAATACAGAAGAGGAGATTTTGAGTCTGGTTTGCAGGTGAAAATTGAATTTGCAAGTTCATACTTCACGGTAGTAATATGTTTTTCTATGGGTTATGACTTGAGTATGCCATGGAGGGTAGCTTGGATTACATAGCTTGGAAGGACATGATGGAGGTAGTGTTGGAAGACAATGGCCTCAAGGAATTCATAAATCATGAAATTCCTAAGCCTCCAGCATTGAATGCTAACTATTTGGCTAAATGGAGAGAGTGTGTGGAAAAAGCAAGAAGGATTATCCTGGAATGAGTTAAAGACCACATTGTCTCGAGTCTCCATGGAAAGGGTACTCCATACTCAATGTGGAAGGCATTGATGGACATGTTTCAAAATAGTAGTGACCATAGGAAATTGGCATTGAAGGATAAACTCATAAAGAACAAGATGGAGAAGGGAGACTCTACTCCAAAGTACTTGACCAAGTTCACTCATTGTCGGGATGAGATTGGAAGTGTCGGAATTACTATTTCTTAGGACAATATGTTGAGCCTAGCTCTTCTAGGACATCCCAAGAGTTGGCACATTTATCTTGACTCTATCAATGTGAAGGAGAAGCTACGAGATTAGGAACGACTATGGTAGGATTTGGTATAGGAAGATATTTAAAGGAATACCAGGATGGATCCTCATCAAAGACTGATGATGAGAAAAATTGTGCCTTAGTGAGTAAGGCAAAGAAAGGGAAAGGGAAGGCATCCCATTACAAATCAGATTCTTGTCATGGAGGCAAGAAGGACATGTCGAACATCAAGTGCTTTCATTGCACGCACTAGGACATTTTCCCACAAAGTGTCCACTCAAGAAGGTCAGTAAGAAGCCCTCAGGAGGAGAAGCAAGTGAGGCTCTTGCCTCACAATTCGAACTGGACTTTACCCTCATCGAATGTATGGTGTCATCGATGGTGAGTAGTGTATGGTACTGAGACAATGGAGATTCTTTCCACATAACTGGTAACAAGGAGTTGTTCAGTAACTTGGAGGAGAAGGATCTACAAATTCATATCGAGATAGGTGATGACGGGAGGTATAGTGCTACCGGGCTTGGTACAATTACATTTTAGAGGGAGTCAGGTTCTCCCCTTGCTTTGTGAGATGTTATGTATGTTCCTGGTTTGAAGAAGAAATTGGTATTTGTTGCCATGTTGGAGGATAAAGGCTATGATGTGATCTTTAGTAAAGGAAAGGTGTTCCTTCGTCACATAGCCACGGGATAGGTAAAGAGGATAGGGGCTCAGGTGAAGAATCCCTACAAGTTGGAGGTAGGATATTGTGTTTCCTTGAGCATAAAAGACGAGAATGTGCAAAGCCAAGACATCGGTGAGTTATCGCATAGGCAGTTGGGTCACTTGCATCATGGTGCTTTGGAAATCATGTAGAAAAATTCTACATGTATTCTTAGAGGTACACTAGAGAAAGTCGACACATGAAAAGGGTGTAATTTGGAAAAATACATGAAATCTTACTTTCATGACAAAGACAGTCAAGCATAGGAAATCCTCGATCGAGTCCATTCAGATGTGTGTGGACCATTCTTGATAGCATGCACATCCAACCACATGTATTATGTCATATTTTTTGATGATTTTTCTTGTAAATGTTGGATCTTCTTCATGGAGAAGAAAGATCAGACTTTTGCAAAGTTTTGTGAATTTAAAGCATTGGTCGATAAAGATACTAGTAGGAATGTTAAATATCTCAATAGTCATAACAGTGGAGATTATATGTCGAATGAGTTTAAAAACTTTTGTGCGGTAGAAAGCATTTGACTAGAGTTGATAGCACCTCATAACCCATAGCAGAATGGGCTAGATGAAAGGAAAAATAGAAGCATATTAGGGGCAGCATGAGCGATGTTGCATGATCAGGGCCTACCACTACACTTGTGGGCCAAGGCATGCAACACAACTGTTTATTTGCAGAACAAAAACCCTTATCAAGTTCTTGGGATGAGTACACCGGAACAGGATATTTTAGGGAAGAGACCAGATGTGGGTCAATTCTGGACTTTTGGTTCATCAGTCTACTTCCATGTAACCAAGGATGCACAGAAGAAGCTTGAGCTGAAAATAAAGTTGGGGATATTTTTTGGGTACACTGATACACCTCACAACTATCAGGTGTACCTTCCAAAACACAGGATGTCATTGGCTCGTAGGGATGTAAAATTTGATGAAGGGAAGGAAATGAGATGTTCCCTTGAGAGGGAGTTTTAGCTACATGTGGTTGATGATATTTTAGCTCCTAAGGAGGAATCTTAGATTGCAGTGGAGCAGCCACATGTCGAGGATCAAGGAGTGGACTCATGCAAAGTCTTTTAGAGATAGGAGAAAGTGCACCATAGAGGCTGACAGGTTATTAAAGGATTCTAGAGAGAATGTGGGAGCACCCACATCACAGTGCAGGAAGTGGAGTTCACCAGAGAGGTACACTAGATATATGGCTCTTATGAGTAGATGCGTTGAGACACAGAGATCTTCTTTTGAGGAGGAAATGCAACAACCATTTTAGGTTGATTCCATGGTTGAGGAGTATGACTCCATTGTCAGGAACAATGTTTGGGATGTGATCCCAAGACTGGAAAACAAGTCAGTGGTGAGTTCCCAATGGATTTACAAGGTAAAGGCAACAACAGATGCTAGTGTGGAGAAACACAAGGCCAAGTTTGTGGCCCGAGGTTTTTCTCAGGTAGAGGGGATTGATTATTATGATACCTTTTCTCCTATTGCAAGGTACTCATCAATCAGATCCATTTTTTCACTATCAGTGCAGATGGGATGGAAGATACATCAAATGGATGTAAAGACAACCTTCATTAATGGCATGTTTTAGGAAGAGGTGTATATTGAGCAACCTGAAGGTTTTGAGACATTTGACCAAGAGTCACATGTGTGCTGACTCAAGCAAGCGTTGTATGGGCTGAAGCAAGCACCCCGTGCTTTGTACACCAATATCAATAACCACTTTACTAGGTTGGTCTTCACCAAAACTGAAGTAGATGCTAACCTTTACCATATTGTGGTTGAAGTAAATTGTTGATTATTATTTTATATGTCGATGATTTGATTCTAATATGTGATGATAAGCTGATCAAGTCTTGCAAAGAGGATCTTGCAAGAGAGTTCGAAATGAAGAACTTGTGGCTCATGCACTACTTTATGGGCATGCAAGCATGGCAAGGTGATGAGGAAATTTTGGCCTCTCAAGGAAAGTATGCCATCGAGATACTGAAAAGGTTCCACATGGAGAGAAGTAAACCCATGGAGACTCCTCTAGTAGGTAACTAGAGGAAGGAGGATGCTACTTCCGGAGAAATAGTGGAAGCTACTATTTACAGGAAGCTTGTGGGTTCACTCATGTATTGGGTGAACACGTGACCCACACATGATTGGACATGTGCTATGTAGTAAAGCAACTTAGTCAAGCGATGGTGAAGCCGACCAAACTGTATTGGAAGGAAACCAAGAATGTGTTGATATACCTCAAAGGCACTACTCAATATGGTTTATGATACAGATGGTGCATGCAATCAGTTGAGGACCTATGTTTGGATTGCATAATTATGGAGAGTGTATTTCCCAATTAAATATGGGATGATCCTCTTAGGAATTGCGCAAAGACATAGGAGCTTCGCAGGCAATAGAATTGGCTAAGTGTTGGCTTGATCTGGTCTGTGAAGTGGATATTTAGGTTGTACTAGTGAAGGAATTCTCCAGGATGAACAATCATTGTATTTTCTTCTTAGATCTTCTGGTTAATGCAATATAGATAGTCGGGGGTTTTAGCAGTTTCTTTCCCCGGAGAAATATTGTGTTATGTGTGATTGATATTCTTTCATTTTCTCCTTATTGTTTTCATCGATCAACTTTTGGTTTCCAATGAGAAGAGTAGAATAGATTCTTGTCTTGTGTTTTAGAAAATCATGTAAGCTGTTGAATCTACAGTAAAAATCTACACTATGTGTCTAATGATATTTAGCTATATTTCTGTAAATAGGAAATGAGTTAGAGATACTATTATTAGAGGACCAAATTTTTTGGTTGTTAAAGACCTAGGTGTAGTTTTTTTTACATTATATGTGTGATTATTTTGAATGTGAGCTCATTAAATAACTCCATGATTTTCATTTTGTAAGCAGTCTCACATGGTGAGATGTGTTTTGGGAAAATTTCTGGTATCCGGGAGATGAGGGTAACCCTACTTTTGTTGCATTGAAGAACTGTTGAAGAAAATCGGACTACCATATTCCAACAACCCCAAAACAATCATGTTTTTGCAAGGTAAGGATAATTTGCTTTCAACTCTTAGTTCAATCTAGGGTAAGGTGACAGAATGACATTATTGTGTTTATGATTTTGTGTTGCATTCTTTTGAGTGAAGGAACAACCTTGCCACTAAATTAACAACGTGCACAATGTTACCAAGCCAATTACGACAACAAAGGGTAAATGTGTATCTTAAAAACTTCCAGGACTTTGAAGGGCTAGATTAGGTTTTCTGGGACATGTTCTCGAAATTATATGGATGAAAAATTGCAAGTCCTGCAATGGATACTCCCAACTAGAAGGAATTGCAAGTCAAGGGTAAATGTGTATCTTGAAAACTTCCAAGTCCTACTAGATAAGGTTTTTTGGGGCATGTTCTGTAAATGGTATGGATGAAAAATTGCAACTACTGTAATGGAGGCTCCCAAATAGAGGGAATTTTAAGCCAACAACAATAATAGGAGGGCCTTAGGAGACACTGACAATCTGGTGGGGGCTCTGAACACAAAATATAAATGCATGCTTAGAATCTAAATGCATAGTATCATGACTAATTATGAATCCTATAAAAATTAATTATACTTTCATTTACTTGATAATACTCTTCTTCCCGTGTTAATGGTGAGAAATACCAAAACCCAGAGTAAACAATCAATCAGTTGTCACACATCAACAAAATCAGTTGTAAAAGATACCCATTCTAACACCAACAACCAATAGGGTAGCAATATCAATTATTGAATCAATGCACATAGGGAGCCATAAAATACTAATCATTTCTCCTTCTGATCACTTTATCTATCACCCATTCATTATTTGATGTGATTCCCAGTCTCCCACCCCAAATGACCACATCTTATTTTATCCTCACCTATTAATGATTGTGTTAAATAAATAGAGAAGTGAGAAGGCAAGGAGAAGTAAAATATTCAAGTTGTGAGCTTGAGCCTAATGAACATCCCCTTTCAGAGTTTGGAATATGTGAATCATTATTAGTGAAGTCGAAGTAGAAGAAGCAAAGGATGAGTCGATCCATTTCCAATGTGACCTTGCAACTAGCCATTGTGGGTTCAAACATTTGTCCTATCGAGAGGTTGGACTACGAGTATGTCTCCCTCTAACTTGTAAGTCTAAATATGTGGTTGTTGTCTATGAATTTTCATTTCTATGTTGATCATCTGACCATGGCCGCATACATCTTGAGTGAAAAATCACATGATTTATGTTTTGAAATATATTTCATTTTGATATTTATTTGATGGTATTTGGCATAAAGTTGGTTCCCCCATGGCCATATGGCAAGAGAATAGCCAATCAAAATCCCATATTCTAGCAATTGGCATTCAGTTCATGAGTTTGGTCCTCAAGTAATCACATGCACTAATTCTAGATTATGTTCCAACACATTCTATTCCAATTCTAGAACTTGCAGAATTCAAACTTCGTCATGGTTTACATTTGGGTTTCCACGTCTTGACTTGAATTCCCCAACACCCCTCAACCCCCAACACATTTGTTCCACTTGGATGTGGATAAAGGAAGCAATTCTAAAATAACAGTCATGAGTTAAAATTTCACAAGATTTAAGGATCAAACATGAAGATTTGAGCAATGCATTCATTTATTCAACTCTCTTAATTTTGCTCATAGATAAAAATAGAAAATTATCCCAAACTTGCTTGCCAGAAAATGACAGATCATTCCATGTTTCTCCATTAATTCATTGGTGTGGTTCAGATCTTGCAATCATCTTAGGCTACAATGTACACCTTAAACACCCATTTCTGTTTGGAAATTACGTACAAACTCATACTAAATGCATTGTTAGTTGTTAGTTAGCCAAAATAAAAATGGAAAGCACCCTATGAACTTTCGATGGGTTTGAAGCCAACCTCAATTGCTCAGGTCTACCATGGCACCTTGTTGAATTTCTATGGGCTTGAACTTTGAAGCCAACCTCAATTACTCGGATCTACCATGATATACTACCATTTATGATTTTTCTTTAATGTTTTCAGATTCATCGTCCATCTTGAACTACAAATCTAGTCCCTCTGCCCTCTACCCTTGGATTTATAGACATACCCTAATGCCAATGTTGATGTACCCAGATTTAGATTCACACCAAAGCTTAGGGTTGTGGCTAAATATGTTGGAAATCGTGTTATATGAGCTATCTCATGTTATTTAATTGTTGAAACTTTTATTCGTTACTTCAATCTAAGGGTGATGAACACCACAGAGTGCTTGATATTCATCCTGCTTGATAATATAAAATCAATATTAGTGGTGGATTTACCCAAGGCCTAAACTAAATGTTTAACTTCTCAAGCATATACATTTTTCCATTATTCTTAAAGATGGTGGTGGTTTCCTATTTTTATCATCCAGGATTATTGAAAATTATCTCTTCAAACATGATTGGTGTAGCTGCACACGGATTCAAATATTTCAGTACATCATTCTGAAATTGACTTTGGCATTTTTAATTAGCCTTCTAACTAGACTTGTTGGGACATAAAAGGTACAACTCTACATGAATAACATGCATGCTTATTGCATTATGTGTCTTGACTCCTTTTTTACTTTCTTCCATAGTCTTGTTTCATTGTTTCTATATTTTCTATGCCAAATTTTAGTTAAACGCACTTGTTTCTAGTAAGATGATTTAAACCCAACTAAAAGTTGCTTAAGCTTAAGAGTGGCTCATAATGAATTAACAAAGTTGCAATGTTTTAATGTGGGTATGAATTATCATTTGAAGTATATGTGGCATCTAATTTTACTCTAGTTATATTTGCAACAATACTTTGTGCTTATATTGCTCTAGCAGTTGCCAGATCTGGTATACCAAAAGTTAAAGCTTATTTGAATGGTATTGATGCTCTAGGAATTCTGTCTCCATGCACACATATAGTGAATGTATGAATTTATGGATATTGTTACAGATCCATTTGGGCACATCACTCCCATCATACAAATCAGTATTTTAGGGCTCATCAAACCCTAATTCCAGTTGCTACATGCCCTAAACAAGTCACCCCTTTGAATGCCTCCTTCCCAGATAGTTTCATGACATGAAGACATCCAGAAATGGCCTCTAGAGGGACTACCATAGGTAGGCCCATGTAAGGATGTGCCGTAGAGTAGTTAAGTCCATGCCAAGGTGCTCTATAGAGCACTTAAGCTTCCTTTCACCTGGGTTGGCTGAGTTTGAGCGAAATTCACATAGGGTTTGGGAATATTCTTATCTTTTGGAGTCATCTAGAATGTTCCCTCACTTATCAACTCATATGAGCTTGAAAATGGATGAGTAATGAGTTAAGATGCATCCTATGCTCTCATCCCTTCCTCCATGGAACTAATTCTAAGTATGGAAGGCCATTCAATACCACCATTTACGACAAAACCACCTTCATCTCCCTATAAATTGACCACTCATCTAAGTGATCATGGGCTGCAATATGTTGAATTGTAAGGAGATAACGTTACTATGAGAATTGGCTTTGAAGAAAGTATTGTAATGCTACAAGTTTTTCATACTTTTGATGTAATGTGGATGGGATCCAAGCTGGAGGAAGGAATTTGAATCAGACATAATGGTTGTAATTCTTGCTGCTATTCAATAAAGTATTTGAACCTTTCTCCCATATGTTTGTATTGTCTTATGATGCTTATATGTGTGAAATGAATCTAATTCCATTTACTTGTATTCAATAGATCTTTTGCTTTGATCAGTTCTTTTTCTTTTGTTTGTGTTTATAGGTACTTCTCAAGCGTGTTAAGTACAGGAAGGAGCAAAAGGATCGATACAAAGGATACAAGAGGAAAGAGGAACTACAAGTAGGTCTTCTCATCTTCTTTGTCTTATCTATTGCTTATAGGAAAAGGCTAAAGTGCTTTAAATTGTTGTTCTAGATATGGCTACTTATATGTGGAATTAGTATCTATCCGTACATACCAAATTCTCCAAAACAAATTCGTGGCTCTGCTGGGGAAGATCATCTTTGCTAGTAGCTTATCCACCTCCTAGGACATCCCTGCAGACCCTACTTGTGTTTGTTGATTGTAATTCAGCTCTTTTGCATTGAACATTTGGTCAAAACTATGTCAAATTGCCTTTCGAAATGGCTCACTATCACAAGCACAGGCTTGTGAGGGACACAGTGCATTGCAGAGCACCCTTGCCTTAGGGAGAGTGCTCTGAAGTGCACTGTCTCTCATTCGGGGCTGCGTTGATCCTCCTAGGGTCAATTTCTCACCTAAGGAATGTGTTTTTGCCAACTTTTCTCTCTTTGTTTGCTTGTTGATTGATCAATGAATGCCATATCTCAGAGAACAATTCTTTGTCTCCTTTTCTAGCCCTACTTCGACTTGGTCTATTAATGTTTCTTAAATATTTTCCTTGTCATTATTGATTCATAGTCAAAGTTAGAATATAGTCGATTAATCTTTGTTCGAACGAAGGTGTCATAAAAGTCTTATTTTCCTTCGAAACAGAACTGTCGTGAAGTCTTTGTTCTTGTTAAAGATTGATTTATTGTATGTGCATAGTTTCCTTTTTGTTCATCATAACATTAAGGGATTTGAAAAGAAAAATTTGCATTGTTCATATTGTAGTTTGTGAATCTTGAAAGGAATAGCTAGGGAATTTGCATTAGATACGCTCTTTGCTCTTTGTCAAAGATTTGATTGCTCTATCCCTACTAGCTAAGGTTTTCATTGCTCAATTGAATGAGAAGAATGCTTATCCTATTAGTTGCATTTTAGGAATTGCAAACATACATCACAAGGTGAACCTTGAAAGGAAAATTCTAAAGAAGATCAACTTAAAATTTATCTGAATTTACCTATTGGAGCATTGTCACCTAATGAATAACATTTAGAGGTTCTAGGCTAGAGACATTTTCTAACGTCGTAAAACATAGTAGTTGTCATTAACTTGTCTACAATACACCCCAAGTGTGATACCTCATTCCACGTATGTGAGTATATCGTAGCTCGTCAATGTACCTTCGGGTATATAGGGTGGTGTTACAGTACATAAAGTATATGGGAATGTTATCATTGTGCGGTTTCGCATTAGACGGTGCTAATACGGATTGGGCCTCCATGTACTTTCGAGTATATATGGGAGGACAA
>APFE031374041.1:46103-69084 GCA_000404065.3 Pinus taeda | reverse complement strand
TGCGTATCTGTCTTAAGATCTTTTGTTGACTGATTTTTTTGTTGATAAGGTGTTCTGGGTTTAGTTTACTGTTATTGTGGATCTGGTTTTCTAGGTGACTTACTAGTACTTGATGATCATTTGATGTTTATGGATCCAGTTTGAAAATTTATGAAAAGTGGTCCTTAAAAGAAAAGAAGTAGGGGGTTGTAGCTCCCTTCTAGGAGAGACTGGAAAATGAGAGAGAGTTGTAGCTCTCTGCAGGTTGCAGCCTGTGTACTAGTAAGGGACTGCACCAGTACAAGACCATTGTAAAAGGAGTTTCTAATTTGAAAGAAGATAGAGACATATTGCAGCAGGTGGTTTCACCCACATTGGGTTTCCACCTTATATCTGGTGTTCTTTGATGTGACTGTCTATTTTTCTTGTTCATGCTCATTGTTTTATGGTATTGATATGCAAAAGTAATTCAAATTATAAATAAGGAAGAATTGTTAAAAGGACTAGAGAATACTGATTCACCCCCCCTCTCAGTATTATTTTCAACAATTGAGTCATGGTGTGTCTTGCTAGTTTTTTTCTTTCGGTCTTTTGTGATTTATTTTTTCTTGGTTTGCAGTTTTTTTGTTTTGTTTTTTTTTTCATGTCTAGTGTATGGCCATACCACTTTGGTAGTGGTGTCGTATTGTATTGGTTTTCATGTTTTCTTATTGTTTGTCTTATTTTTTCCTTTCATGTTTTTGGGGTCTTGGGAATTGGTTGTGAAAAGAGGAAAGTTAGTGGGGCTTGGGGAGAGCCAAATGAAGCCCAATAGGTAAGGTAAGACCTAGTTGAAGCTTGGTGCATGTGTAAGGGCAGATGAGGGCAAGAGTATGACAATTGGTTGAGTTGGTTGGGTCCATTGGAATAAATGGACGATGGAAGAGCAGTGATGAGAAAGGTATTTAGGTAAGGTAAAGTAAATGGACTTGAGGCATCAAATACCTTGGCTAAGTTGGGAACTGTTGTTCTCAATGTTGTGCATGTTGTGCATAGATAAATGTAGTTCTCTTAACCTTGACCTTATGATATCTGGTAATTATGTTGTGATCATGATTATGTTGATGAATCTATATGTACACATGTATGTATGAATGTTGTTGTTTGACAGGTCATTAGGGATCATTCTTGTGGAGGAATGAATTCTTATGCAGGTGAAGGGCATGAAGAGGTTCCTGGTCTTATGAGGAATCAAGTGGGAAGAGTAGCCCTGGAAGATCTATGAGGTCAGTATCATGTAGATATGAATTAATAATATGAGATTATACCATGTCTATGTTTATGCTATGGTAGGTAATGCTAAGGGATACATCAGCGGAATGGAAACAATGTGATATGCGACATGCTGGGATAAGCATGGATAGTGGATAAGACACTAGAAGCAAGGTTGCTTGGTAAGGATAATGTGGTTTTAGGATGTGCAATAATGATGTTGTGTACATGTAGCATACGTAGTATTGTGTACATATGATGTTGTGTGCATATTACATATATAGTGTTGTGTGCATGTTGCATATGTAGTGTTGGGTACCGATGGTGCTATGTACATGTTGTAAATGCGGTGCTATGTACATATGGTGTGGTGTGCATGATTGTACATGTGATGTTGCGTGCATGTGGTGAATGTACATGTGGTACATGTGGTGTTGCATGCATACAATGTTGTGTACATGTGGTGCCATCACGTTATGCAGGTGGCGTTGTGTACACGTGGTGTTCTGTACACGTGGTGTTGTGTACACATTGTGCAGGTGGTGCGGTGTACACATTGTGCAGGTGGTGCCATGTACACATTATGCAGGTGGTGCTGCATACAGGTGATACTGTGTACATGTTGTATATGTGGTATTGTTGTACATGTGGTATTGTGTGCATGTCACATACTGTGTTGTGTACATGTGGTACTCTGTATGTGCATTGTGTAGTCGTGGTATTGTGACATGTGTATTCATTGTGTTGTACACCGGGTGTAGGTGTATGTGTTGTGTTGTACACTGGGTGTAGGTATATGTATTGTGTTTTACATCGGGTGTAGGAGTATGTGTTGTGTTGTACATTGGGTGTAAGTGTATGCATTTTGTTTTACAACGGGTGTAGGTGTATGGTTTGTGTTATACATCAGGTGTAGGTGTATGTATTGTGTGGTGTCATACACTGTGTGTGGATGTATGTGTTGTGATGTACATTGTGCATGTGTATGTGTATGTGATTAAAGAAGAGAAAAAGGCACTGGGTGTTTGTTGGGTGTGGCAACCAATCCGGTGTGTGTATGGAAATGATAAAGGTAGAAGCTAAGGATCGATTAAAGGACAGGGATAAGTATTTTATTTCAGTTTTATTATACATGTGACTTATGATTCTTGTTTATGATGATTAAATGTTATCTATGATTTTGGTTTATGATGATTACATGTGATTTATGATTCTGGCTTATGATAGTTACATGTGATATATGATCTTGATTATGATGGTTGCATTTTGAGCTAACTATATGTGATATGTTTATACATGATGATTTGATCAAACAACTAGTTTGACCCGTTGTGACAAGAAGTGAACAAATTGCAAGTGTAAATCATTGATGAGCTACCAATGAGGTATGATGTGAATTTATTTCAATTTATTTTGAATTTAATGGAAATTCCTGGTTGGGTGGTTGAAACCAATTGCAAGAGTGTTAGCAACCAAAGTGAAAGGAATTGGAACATGCAACAATACACTAGTAAAACATTTCAGGAACAGGGCCATTGTGCGACACTGGTACCCAATAGTGTCCATTGATTTCCATGAGCATTCCATGACCGATGTGATGGTTTTGAGGTAGGTATATGCCTTGGTTGTTTGACCTTTCGATATGAGGAAGCCTTGCCAAGGGATGGATTTCCTGGGATAGGGGATGTCGGTGAACTTGGAAGGTGAGTGACTGCATGAAAGGGGGTTATTGGATTACCCGAGGGACTATGTAGCAGAGAAGGGAAGGTTAGAGAATGTATTTTTTTTGTCATGAGCATTGTTAGATGGAATCAGATGCACCTTGGGAGTGTGTCTTAGAACATTGAGTTGGTAACTATTCACTGAGGGAATAGGTGGTGCAGGATTGTAGCACTAGACATTGAATGCAACTTTGAATTTGGTAGTGGATTATGGACTTCTTGGGAAGGAGGTGAATCCTGGTACTAATTTTGAGGGTGGAGGTGTAAGCCTCTAGATTCCCTTGTTGCGGATGCAAGCATTGTATCCTTTTATTTGCTGGTTGAGAAAATATGCATATGTGTCTATGTGTATATATTGTAAATATTGTATCGAGCTAGATTTATAAAGTTCCATACACAGTATGACTATTTGCTGGGTGAAGCAAATGTGCATGAGCGTATATGTGGTTGTCATTTTAAATACCATAATGAGTAGTGTTATGAAGCTCTAATAAATGGTATGTTTGTCATGTTTCAATAGGTTGTTCATTGTAAATACTGCAACGAGCTAAGTTATAAAGCTCCATGGGTAGTAAGTTTTGCTTTTCAACGATCTTGCTAGTTGTAGGTGCCATTGAACACAGAGGATGGTGTTTCCCCAAGCGAGAGGGACTTGTAAAAACCCCAGTTAAAAATTCATGTAAAAATATAAGACCAAGGTCATGGGACACATATTTCAAGCTAAATGTTGGACAAAACATCCTAGTGTGGGTGTTCATTTGGTTTATTATGGCTAAGGAAATTAGCAAAGGCAATGGCAAAGGCAAAGAGACATTAATTGGCATTTTATTTACGGAAATAATGGAAAATAGGAGAAAAGGAAGGTGAAAGGTCATAGGTTGCACGTGAGGAGGAAATTGAAGGAAAATAATGGAAAATGAAGAAAATAAATGCCTCATTAATAAAAAGGCTTATGAGGATCAGTTGGTAACATTTTGTTAGTTCCGTTTTGGAGCTCTCTCTCTCTTCTCTCTCTCTCTCACTCTTGGACACTTAGAGTTTTCTTGGAGTACTTCAACATTGGATCAAGAAAAGAAAAGAAGGCAAGAGGAAAGCAAAGATCAAGCAAGGAAGAGTAGGATCAAGCGGCTACATCAAGATTATTTACAAGTATCAAATTGAATGTATGGTTTCCTTGCTAGTTTTGGCATGCATGGTTATGCATGTGTGTTCTTGGTTCTCTTTCTGTCATTGGCATGGGTTTTGCCACGTGTGAAAGTGTTCTTCAGCCTTGCCTTGCCATTTTTGGATAGCCATGGTGTGATGTGGTTCTCATGTTTTGGCTGACATGGATTGCCGGACGAATTCAAAACTGAGTGAGGTGGTCTTTGAAAGAGAGAATAAATGACCTAGTGATCTCTGAATTAGACTATGGATTGCGGTAAAGCCTTGGCCTAGTAACCCTTGAACCAGACTATGGGTTGTGGTAAAGCCAGATTTTGTGTTACCTTAGTGGCCCTAGGAATCCTTAAACGATGAATGACATGATATATGGTAAAGCACAAAGGTGGGTGCTCTCAATTAGGCCTAGGAATCCTTGCTCGATGATTGGCATGATATACGGTAAAGCATGGAGGGTGGTGTCTCGATTAGGCCTAAGAATCCTGACTGGTGACTAGGATAAAGGAAAATTCCTAGAGACTAGGAGACATGAAAATTCCTCATGACGTAGGATAATGCAGCTAATGTGATAAGGCATCAATGCTTATTAGCGATCCTCAGATAAGTATGAGACCCCTATGCTCAAATATGTTTTTATGACCTGTAGAATGCATATTTGTGACATGTTTGATGAAATGCCTATCATGGCTAGTCGGGGTCCAGTCAAGTCATTGATCAATTCGCGTTAGTATCATTATTTCAATGTTACTTTTCATTTATGGAAGTTTCATGAAGTTTTGGGCAGTGGTATGAGTCTTGTCTCTAAAAAAGTGGCATAGAATCTGGGGTCGCAGGCTTAGAACTAGCTGAAAAAGTCCCCAGTCGCTGGCATGCCCTTGTTGTGGGAGCGAATGGAGGATCCTAGTCACATGCATGCCCATGTCATGGGAGCGACTGAGGATATAGGTAAGTAAAATGTCAAGTTACCTCAGGGGTTGGTCACCTAGAAGGGTTGGTTGGCTCTTGAAGGTTCTGTAACTTGTGTAGAAGGTCAAATTGGTTGTGTTTTTTTGGTTCCACTTCCTTAACTTTACATGGGGAGTTAAATAAGATCATAGTAGTCTATTGTCACATGTTTACCCCTGCAGACCAATTAACTTGGGTAAATGTGGGAGGAGTGTGTTACAACTGTATTATTAGTAGAAGTAGGCATCATTCCTTTGGTCTTAGGATGAGTGCTTTCTCAAGAAATAAAAGGTTTGCATCTTATATGAAGTACCCTTATTTCCTTTAGGTGGAAATATTGATTATGCCTAACAATCTTGAGTTCATGAAAACAAGTGGTTTTATCTGGATGTTCCTTGGTTATCATTTGGGATCACTATGTCAAGTGGTCACTATTGGTTCAGGTGGAGTAACTTTGTGTTTTATGAACATCTCTTTTTGAGAAGAAGTCATGGGAGTGTTATTAGTGCATTATCCAATGGATATGAATTTATTGGCACTATTGTTGTTATTAAAGAAACAATCCCTAGTAGTAGAAGCATGATCTCAAGGGAAGAAAGTTGATGGTTAGTATGCTCAAAATAAATGAGCATAATCTCTAAAGCAAAAACAACAATGAATAGTAAGCCAAATTCATCACTAACAATTGGTATTTGCAATAGTAGGAGAACCACTTGCATAATGGACTAGTACAAAGATGCATTGGAAGATGAGGATATTCAGCTATTGGAAAAAAATAATGCCAATAACCATGGAGTGTCTAAATTAGATGTGTTGAAGAGGGAAGAATGAGTAGGCGTTAGTTGCTCATAAGTAGAATGCACATATGGGGAGAGAAAGCGAATCCAACCTTTTTCCATTGTTGTCAAAGGGGGAGAGAAAGCCAACATCAGTTATTGATGGGGAGTGAAAACCATCAGTATTAGCCATTACTGGGGAGAGATAGACACAACCACAAGGAAGAGACCTCATGTAACTTGTAAGAGAATGTGCCATCATGATGGTTGGATGTAACACAAGGAGTGGTCATCAATGAAGAGTTTCCATCAATGCCAAAGGGGGAGAGATTGTTGGCATTGTTTGGTTGGAATATGACATTGGTGTGTTGGAATTGATATCAACTTGATGCATTGGTATGTTGGTATTGATGGCAACCTGAGTGCACCCATGTGCATGGATGAGATGAATATGTCATGGTGATGGGGCATTGATGTAGTGTGTTGCCTGTTTAGTTGGAGTTGGAGCCTTGGCCAGAGCCAACGGGGAGTTATAGCTTTGAAGGAATTTTTGCCTCAGGAGATTAATTTAGATGTTCTTAGAAATGACACAGTTGGATAATGCTTAGAAATATCTTTCCAAAAGTATGCCAAAGGCTGGAAGAGACCTCTCGGATCAAAATTTATTGCCAGTTAAAGTTTGCAGGCTAAAAGTATCAAACGTTTGGGCCAACTCGGTGATAGTTTTGGTGGTGTCAAAAATTGGTGGATGAGCCCAACAATATTATTAGCTTACAGGTGGCACAAAGGTAGACCAATTAGAATCTCAAGAGAGATGATGTGCGTGTCCACCAGGGACACATTAACACGATGATTTAACCTTGATGGTTTCCATAGGAGGTGTAAGTTTTATTTCGGGGGTAACGAGACTAAGGAAACAAGAAAGTTCCCATCTACTATTGCCATACTTCCTGTCCCAACCTAAGGCATTTGAAAACATGGACCAACCAAAAGATGACCCTTGGAACACTTTTGATGACCTAGACGACGTGGATCATAGTTGGTAGCCACGGTGGCTAAATGACATCATTCCCGTCTACTGCTGCCACACTATTATTTGATGACCTAGATGACGTGGATCATAGTTGGTAGCCACAGTGGCTAAATGACATCACATGACATAAGTAGTTTAAAATTGTGTGATGATGTCAACATTTGAAAGCTTTAAGACATGTGTCATTCCAATATTATGACATGTATCATGCAAATTTTGTGTTTTAATGTGGCCAACCACTAGGACCTATCATCGAGTGGCACGTGGAAATTGTGTACAAGTAGCAGACACGGTGATGTTGACGTCACCTCGACGACTCCAAACAGAGTAGTGGGACATGTTGGTAGGGACAGGTAATCCCTGAATTTTTCTAATTGGCCTGTGATTGTAGCAACTAGTCCCACAGGGACAAATCACCCTACTGATATTTACCCCAAAGTTCCCAAGGGGACACAATCCTAAAGTTCCAAGATGACAAGGTGCCAGGATGAGGTGGAAAACGAGGTCACAGATGGGTCCCAATCTAAGGAGGGATTGCACAGGAAATGTGTTGGTCCCACCTCGACACATCTCCCCAATGGTTACATCTTGGGAGTTATCGAAGGTTCTCCATGGTAAAAGGTCAGGGGCTAAAGGCTCGTCTAGGACTTAGTTTTGTGTGTGGTTTCATATGACTGAGGGTGCAAAGGTAAAATCAGTGTATACAACATGATGTAGCCTATGGGATGTGTAACGTGTTAAGCCTCTTAAGGCTTAGAACAAGGGGTCCAATTGGCAGTGTTATGTGGAGGTTTCCCGTGTTAAATATTTAAGAGTCTTTAGGCTTAAATATGCATTACGGGAGATTTAAAGGGTCACGGGGTTTATGTGAATAAGCCTTCGGGGCTATCCCAATTTATAGTCTTGATTACATAAGATGAGGGCTAATATTATAAAGGCCATATAATAAAAGGGGCCTAATCTTCAAATGGTCATGAGCGGGTTGACAACTTTGGCACTTTTTGTTCCATATTTGTTGGAAAGCGCATATGGGCATTTGGAATTGAACAAGTTGACAACTATACTTGGAGGAGTCCACTATAAATAACAGTGCATCAAAGTTGAAAATGTCGCATGGACGAGTTGCCAATGTTTTTGGCACAATGTGACATATATGGTAATTCACTAGATTTTGAATTGGAGATAAAACCTCTGTTAAATCTTGTAACGTACCAAAATTGAAGAAATCAAAAGTTTGACTGAGTTTTTCATATCAAAACAACATAATAGAGAATTGAGATAGTGAGGACTACAATATGGAGAAGAGTGTTAATGGAGTGATCAGATTGTGTGCTCTAAATCCAAGTACTCCCTGTTCCATTAAGTAATAAATTAAAAGTAATTTGAGGAAGCTTGAGAAGAATGAAGACCCTGTCAAATATTCTAATCTATACAGAATTAGAGTAGACCCTCAGTCTCAAGAAGATTTCAGAAAGTGATAGTATGCCACGAGCCATGCAATATTGAATGAATTAAATCCTTCAAACACTACTGAGTAGAAGACAAACATATTTAAAGTTCAAATCTTCCGTGGGGAACAAATTGAATAAGAAATGGAGAGACATGCTATTTGTATTAGTAGAGTTTGCTGAAAGTACTCCTTAAGAATGCAGGTGGACCGAGATTCATTTTTTAGCATGGAAAAACACTAGAGACCATTCTTTGATTAATGCAACTGCAATAACTGAGAAACATGATGTAACAACCGAATGGGGAACCATAATGTAGTACAATCATGTAATGTAATGCACACAAGTTCCAACATCAATCCCTCGGTAACAAATGAAAAAAATGAGGATTGTAATTGTGCTATTATGGGGAATTTAGTAGTGTGAAGAGAGCTAAAGAGTGTGGCTGAGAGAGCCGATGGAGTATGATGGCCAAGAACTACTAATCATAAAAATTGTATGAGGGTCGATAGTTGAATGACTGCTGTTGTAGATTGAGAAAAATGAGTAGAGTGTTGAGTGTATGTTGTTGAGAAGAATAGAGGACCATTAAGTCTTTAACATAGAGCTATAATTAGGCAGAGTGAGTGCCAAAAATAGTGAGTAGTAATTTCCTTACTGAGTGTAGGTTTCCACCTACAAAACAGGGGGTTGGGGATTCCATTGGAGTAGGTGTCTAAAGATATCTTGGAGGTTGGTTCCTCTTGGAAGTTGGTTCATGCAACAAATACAAAAGTTTGTGCTTCTGGTAATATGATTAGGTGTCTACAAAGAAGGAAGTTGGGGGTTCCTGCTAGTGGGTGCTAGTTTACAATCTAAGGGAGTTGGTGCTTCCCGCGAGTGGTGGATCAAATAGAGAGATTATGTAACAAAGTAGAAGCTTATATTACATCATAATAACAAACATATTAGTGGTTTTTACTTTTGGGTTTCCAGGTTTAATCCTTTGTGTTCCATGTGTTTGTTGCTGATGATATTTTTTTGTAGTTTTATGTGATGATTTCATTTGATGTACATGTTTTCATGGTGGTTCCTCACCTAATGATTGACAAGATTGAAAGATAAATATAAATTGGCATAAAATTTATTATTAGCCTTAATACTTATTCACCCCCACTCTTAGTACTAAATATTGTTTCCAAAAATTGGTATCATAACCTATTCCTTTAGGAACATCTTAACCTCTTGAAGGTAGATCAAAAAGAAACATGGCTAATCAAGGTTGGCTTACACCAGAAGGAGTTCCATATTTGAATGGAGTCGATTATGTGCTCTATAAGTTTAGAATGGAAGTATATTGGAAAGGTTTTAATTTAGATGTATGGTGTTCTATAGTGAATGGAGTAAATGATGAGTATGATAGTGAAACAAGAAAGATTATTTTGAAGGGACTATTGGACTCAGACTCCACTAAATTGAGCCATTGCGAGACTGCCAAAGAAATGCTAGATAAACTGCATTGTATATATGGAGAATAAATTCATGAAGCTCCAGAGAAGGCTGAAGAACCTTACTGCTCAAGTAGTGAATCAAATCCTAAAAACGTTGTTGTTGGAGATAAGAAGAAGAGAAGGAAGAGGAAGAAGAAAACATATCAAAGAGAAAATATTAGAAGATTGAAGATATTCCTTCCAATATGCAAGTTACTACTTATCACTCTAGAGATGAAGAAGAAGATATAAAGGAGATGCAAAGTAAAGGTAAGATATTGTTTTGTGATAAATGTAAATAAATAGGTCAATCATCACCTAGATGTCCATGTGCATCATTTGAAGATAGAGATAGTCATGTATCTAATAGCTGTTAAGAAGGAACTAATTTAGTATCAATAGATGATGAGGATACCTCTAAATAAGAGGAAGGAACACCTCATGAGGAAAATGAGAATAAATCCCACAAGGGCTCATCCATAGGAGAAAATAGTAGCATCCCTGGTACTGATGAAGAAGGGATACTTCTCACCCCCATGAAAGAAACTTTGGATTCAAAAAGGGGTTTAGATCTTGATTGTGATTATGCCAACACATTTTATAGCAAAGAAAAGGGTCTATATGAGAGGGTATATATTAGGAAGAACCTCACCTCTGCTCTCGAATTGACCAAGAAGCTTTCAAAGAAAATTTGAAGCAAAGGAGTAGTTGCAAGAATATGAGCTTGAGAATAATAAGTTGAGCAAAACAATTGTTGATATAGATGATCAACAAGGACAGGCTAGCAGATTGAATGAGATGTTCACTAATATATTATGGGGGACTACAAGATAAATTAGTCTCATTGAGACATGACTTAGAAAATACCCTTTAAGAGTTGTCTCAATATCAGAAGCTTGAGAAGAGCTCAAAAAACTTGTATGCGATCCTTAGTAAGCAAAGGTTTCCTCTAATTAAAGATGACTTAGGCTTCAATGAAGAATCAAGATCCAAGAAAGAAAAGGTCAAAGAACCAACTAATCAAGTTTAGATAGTTGATGGTTCTAGCCATACTAAAGGAAAATGTGTTGTTAGAAAACAAAGGAAACAAGGAAAGAAATAACAACAACAACAAAATAACAAACATAAACAAAGGAAAATAGAGATGGATGACCTCCATATTAAAAAACAACAATAAGGAGATAGATCTGTGCATCAACAACAAAAGAGAGAGCAGCAGAAAAGAATTTCCCAATGCAACACCATGGAAGACACATGAAGGACCAACAAAGGTCCTCTCCCACTCAATGAAAAATACCTCAAGGAAAAGGGATCTTCAGGTATCTAAATATATTTTATGGGTATTGTTATCATTGCAATGGACATAAAGCCATAAATTGTAGATGGGATGCAAGAAGACAATATATGTTTGGTAGCAACAATTCTAGAATGAGTAGGATACCCATGAAAGAATATAGCAGCACTAACAAGAGGCTTGATATTTACCCAAGTAGTGGGTATGATAACATCAAGAGAAGGTATAGTGGAAAATATTATGAGAACTCAAAATCCCTTTGTCCCAAGCTTAATTCAAGTTGAATGCTACAATTGTGGTAACTTTGGGCACAAGGCAACAACTTGCAGATATAGTAGGATGAAGCCCACTCTCGAAATATTCACAAAAAAGAGGAAAATTGGCCATTGGAGATGAGAAGAAACAAAATAGTAGAGGAAAGAGAGTTTGTCTTCAACACCACGTGTAAAGGAAACAACATGCAAAGGAGTGAATAGAATCAACAAAGATCTGATCCTTCCCTCAAAGAAAAATTAGAGAAGAATTAAAAGGTATAATCCTCTTATTTATGTAGGAAACTTATCTAAGAATACCAATTGCATTAAGCATATGCTTCAAGAAAGAAAGAAAAAAAACAATCCAATTAATTCTCCCATGTAAACAAAGCGAAAAGGCGATAAGAAGGGTTGGGTAAATAAAGAGGAAAGAAAGTAGGATTGCCTTGTAACCATATGCAGTCAAGTTAAAACCTAGAGCAGGGTGAACAAGAAGGCCAAAAGTATTGCTCCTGTCATGACTCAACCCACCAAGATTTGAAAGAAAAAGGAGGTTAATCTACTTAAGGGAAGTAGATTTTCAGTTTGTCTTCATTAAAAATAAGAGAATGGCTTCAAGTGACGCTAAAGAAATCAGATGCAGAGAAGGAAATAGACAGAGTGGTGCATCTGAATGTGAAGGTATGATAGGGCTCTATTTCTATTATAAAAATAAAACTGTTTATTTATTTATATAACAACATTGCAGGAGTAGGTGAAAGTGAAGCTTGCATGCTCTAAGGGGGAGAGTTGATACATCAACATTACATATTGCATGAAGAAGATGGTATGTAGCAGAAAAATGGTGTGATAAGAGGCCCAAAGTTAAATCAGGTCCAAAGGATCAAATCAACCATATGTTGGGGGACCAAGTAAAATGAACTATTGCAGAGCTTTACCATGGGCAAATTCGTTGGATTAGGCCGAAGGTTTTCCTTTTTTCACCTATAGATACATGCACCTATTCTCCACCCTTAATATACACAATAAACACTCTTTTGTAACTGCAAACCTAGGCTCTGAAAAATGTAAAGGATGATTTCCCAAGCTTAACCAACTTCCTTACCTTAGTTTGGGGAAATTACAAAATTTCTTCTTCCATATTTTTTTAGGTTTGCAACATGATATCTTCACACTACTAAGCATCTTCACATTGCAAAGAATATTCACACTTAACACTATTTTTCAACACACTAAGCATCCTCAACAATTCATCAAGATAAACACTACAAGCAGGTTGACATCAATTCCAACATGCCAGCCATCCATAATGCCAACAATCTTTCCCACAATTCATTGAACTATACAGCTGGAAGGTGCAATATCGACAACCACATATTCTTGTTATGTTGTAGTTTCCACGGTTTCTGTCGCGCATAAAAAAATGTTTGTCGGGCATTTGTGCGGTGTCTTCCAACTTCTATTGTGTGCGATGTTCCTTATTTTCTCCTTACCACATGGTTTTCCTACACTTAGCCAAAGTTTCAAAAATTTCCTCTTTATCCTCCTTGGCCCCAATAGGCCCCTAACACTATTTGTGACTCACCCTCGAGCCACTCTGCTTTGCATGCACACCAAGTGAAGGGAGTACCTACTTGGTCTTTGAAAAAAACTATTCAAAATTGTGTTTTGATGTTTCCACTTATTGATTTTCTTTATTTGCGTGACTAAGGATTTGTTCCATCACTTCTATAAGCATGGGCATTAAGAACAAATTTTGGTTCCATTTAATCATCTCCTTTGTTGTAATTGCACCACGACAATGTCGTTAGTGACCTAGAGTGATTCATCCTGTGATTGATCCAAGAATTATGCTAGCTCCTATTGACTCACCCTTAGTTTATTAATATGTTTACTCAAAGCTACACTCCCTACCTTAGTTAGTTGGAACTTTGTTACAGATCGATTTGGGCACATCAAATCCCAACATTCAGATCAGTGATTTAGGACTTATCAAACCCTAAAATTAGTTGTTTCATGCCCTAAACAAGTCAACCCTTTGAATGCCTCCTTCCCAGACTGTTTCATGACTTGAAGACATCCAAAAATTGCCTCTAGAGGGACTAGCGCAGGTAAGCCCTTATGAAGGTGCGCTGCAGAGCAGCTAAGTCCACTGTCAGGGTGCTTTGCAGAGCACTTAGGCTTCCTTTCACCTACATTGGGCGAGAATGAGCGAAATTCACATAGGGTTTGGGAATATTCTTATCTTGTGGAGTCATATAGAAGTTTCCCTGTCTTATCAACTCCCATGAGCTCGAAAATGGATGAGGAATGAGTTAAGGATCATCCTATCCTCTCATCCCTTCCTCCATTGAACTAATTCTAAGTATGGAAGGCTATTCAATGTCACCATTAATGACAAAACCTCCTTCATCTTCCTATAAATTGACCACTCATCTAAGTGATTAGGGATGGACTATGTTGAATTGTAAGGAGATAATACTGCTATGAGACTTGACTTTAGAGCAAATGATGTGATGCCACAAGCTTGTCTTGCTTTTGATGTGATGTGGATGGTATCCAAGCTGGAGGAATGACTTTGAATTAGACACTGATGGTTGTAGTTCCTTATTCTATCTATTAAAGTGTTTGAACCTTTTTCCTTATTTGTGTTCTCTCATAATGCTTATATGTATGAATTGCTTCTGATTCCTTTCATTTATATTCAATGGATCGTATGCTTTGATCGATTTTCGTCTTCTGTTGTGTTGACATGGTACTTTTCAAGCGGTTTAAGTATGACAAGGAGTGACGAAATCAATACAAGGGAGTCGAGAGGAAAGCAGAACTAAAGGTAGGCCTTCAATCCTCTCTTCTTCTCTATTGCTTATAGGGAAAGTCTAAAACACTTTAAATTGTTGTTCTAGGCACAACTACTTGTCTAGTGAATTGGTGTTTATCCATAGATGCTAAATTCTCCAAAACAAATTGGCATCTCCACTGGGGAAGAATACTCTTTCCTAGTAGTTTATCCACCTCCTAAGACATCCTTGTAGACTCTATTTTTGTTCATAGATTGTAATTTAGTTGTTTACATTGAAAAAATTGGTCAAAATTGTGTCAAATTGCCTCTTGAAATGGCTTACTATCATTAACGCAGGCTTGTGAGGGACACAATGCGCTGTAGAGCATCCCTGGCTTAGGGACAATGCTCTGAAGCACATTGCCTCCCGCTCTAGGCTACGTTGATCCTCTTAGGATCAGTTTCCCACCTTTGGAAATAGTTTTTACTAAGTTTTCTTTGTTTGTTTGTTTGTTGATTGATCAATGAATGTTATGTCTCTGAAAATGAGTGTTTATCTCCTGGTCGAGCCCAAATTTGATTGGATTGATTAATTTTTCTTCATGTTTTCTTTGTCATTATCGATCAATAGTCAAAGTTAGGATATAATTGATTAATCATTAATTCGAAAGAAAGTGTCGTAAAGTCTTCTCTTCCTTCGAATCTAAACTGTCGTAAAAGTCTTCGTTCATATGAAAGATTGATTGATTGTATGTGCACATTTCCTTTTTGTTCATATTCACATTAAGGGAATCGAAAAGAAATACATGCATGTTGCATTGAAAAAAATTGTGTGTGCTGATAGGAATAGTGTAGGGAAATTGCATTTAGATTGCGCTCTTTTCTCTTTGATCAAAAGAAATTTGATTGCTCTATCCCTAAGTAGCTAGGATTTTCATCATTAAATTGAATGGAAAGAATGCTTATCATGATAGTTGCATTCCTAGGAATTTTAGAATACATCACGTGGTGAACTTGAAAGGCAAATTCCTAAGCAAGATCAACTTAAAATAAACATCAATTTACCTAATGGAGCATTGTCATTAACGAAAACATTTAGTGGTTCTAGGCTAGATATGTGTTCCAACGTCGTAAAACAAAGTAGTTGTCGCTAAATTGTCTACAATACATCCTGAGTGTGATACCTCACTCCACTTATGTAAGTATATCATAGCTCGTCCACATACCTTCGGGTATATAGGGCGGTGTTACAATACGTAAAGTATATGGGAATGCTCTCACTATGCGGTTTTTCATTAGACAATGCTTATATGGATTAGGCCTCCACGTACCTTCAGGTATATATGGGAGTACAACTCTAGGTTGCTATCCATCCTTAAGTAACCGAGTCGGCTGCCTTGTAAACTGTGATACACTGAACACAACATTTGGGGAGATTGCTTGCCCGTACTTCTTGGTTCGCCAGGAGGTATTCTGCAGTTCACAGTTGCTTGGTAAACCTTTTTCCTAGTATATCCCTTTTTGTTTATTTCTTTTTTTATAATAAAATTAATTAGAAATCATGGAGGAACATCAACCCATACCCCGTCGTTCACGTAGAATAGCGAGTAAATCGCCTTTGCCTCCCGAAGCGACACCAATTCGGGCAAAGCGGTCTCGCTTAACTGAGTCTAGTACATCAAGAACTCCTAGTTCTTCATCTGAGTTACCTGAATAATCTATTTTATCAAGTACAGAGACTCCAGTTACTCCAACTATTTTTGGCCCATCAATTTCTGAAGAAGAAGTTTCACAATTACCTGAGGACATGAGCATTGATCCTAGTGAAATAGTAACTGAGGTTGTTCAACAACAAGTTGATCCTCAACTTGAAATTGCTCAACAAGAAAGTACTTCTGAACTTGAATCAGTTCAACCAGAAGTTAATCCAGAATCTATCCCAGTTCAAATAGAAGTTACATCTGAACCTGAAGTTGTTCAGGAACATCTTTCTGAAACTGTTGTTCACTTATTCGAACATCTAGACTTTGAATTTGAACATTCAGAAGTTGTTACTTTACCAAAATATGATCAACTGGTTACACTTCAGACATCAATAACTATTGAAACTTCAACTTCATTAACACTAGAAATCTTTTACGGACCTGTCGGTGAAGTTCTTCCACCAGGTTTAATTGCTATAGAAGAGGAATTGGAAGAAGATTCCACACCTGGAACCCCGTTTCACTTTGGAACTGGGCTTTATATTTACCCTAATACTCTTGATTTTTTCGCTTCATTTGATCTTGCTTCTTTTCAAGTACCCGTCGATTCTTTAATACAACTTTTGGGTCAGTTAACTATGGCTGCACAACTGTCAACATCTCAGACTATATAATCTGATGCAACTGTAACAGAATATTCTATTGTAACCTCTTCAATGTTTTCTACCACACCTGAGTCACACCTATATGGTAAATCGTCCGTCCTGGTTGGTTACCAATCATTGTCTGGAACCCAGTCAGGGGTTGCTTCTACACCATGGTCATCACGCATGTCCTCAACCGGAATTGTCCTCATCCGGAATTTTACCTGGTTCTTCTCTAAGGGGAACTCAACAGTTTGATCCTTCATATCAATATCAGGCTAGCAATCTGGTCAACAAAGACCTATGTATCCATTAAATATTGGATTGCCACCATATGGAGAGCAATATGCTTATTCATCATATCCTCCTTATTCCAGAGGACTACCATATGCTAACATCCCACAATATTCAGGTCAATATGGAATTAGAGTTTATCAATGGCAACCAACAATGCCAATTCAACCAAGGCTTGTGTATCCAACACAACCAATGCAAACTGTGTCAGCTATTCCTACTACACCTGTTGTTACTACTGTACCACAGTCACAAGTTCAAACTATTGTATCTCAACTGGTACAAACCGATCCTTCTAACTTGCAATCATAAGTTTCAAGTTAAGAAGTTCAAGTTCCTCAAGTTGTTGTACAACAACCACTTGTTTTTGGAGTTCAACAACAACCTTAGGTTAGTATACCCTTATCTGGGTTGACCCAGGATTACACTGGTATAGTTTATTCACAACCTAGCCAACCTTTCATTACTAGCCAACAACAACAATAGTTGATTCAACAACCGTGGCAACCTCAATTTCAACAACCCTAATTCCAACAATTCTAACTTGAGTTTGGACTTGTTTCACAGGCTTAACCTAGTTTTGGTCAATCTCAAGCTTACCAAGGTCCTGGTCAACAAGGTTTTGCAGGTTATAGACAACCACACATTCAACTTGGTTATCAAAAACCACCTTATACTGGTTTTTTTCAACAACCATACCAAAGTTACCAAATGCAGATGCCCTATGTCGGTATGCAAAGACATATTGCTTAGGCAATTCCATCATATCTCGCGTATGCTCAAGCTGATTTGAATCGATAGTTGCCATTTGTAGCAAATTTAGAATTACTAGATTTAAATCGGCTCATTAATGATCCAATCTTATATGCACCTTGGTGGTCAATAATTCCACATAAGTTACCATCTGACATTCCAAAATTTAACGGAAATCTTGGAGAAGACCCGTCAAATCATGTCATGACCTTTCATTTGTGGTGTTCATCAAACTCCTTAAATGACGATTCAGTCAGACTTTGTCTTTTCCAAAGAACACTTACTGGTCTAGCTGCTAAATGGTACATTGACTTACCATGAGGTTCTTTCGATAATTTCACCACTTTAGCCAATACATTTTTGACCCACTTCCAGTTACCTATTAGATACAAGACTGGAACAAAACTCCTAACCAACTTTAAACAAACTACTTCTACCCATATATCAAATCACATTCATGAGTGGCGTCGTCATTGTCGAATGGTTAAGACATATGTTCCCATTCAACTTTTAACTAGGTGGTTCATAAAATCCTTATTGCCATCAATCACCGAGGATGTGGCAAAAGGTGGAGTTGTCACAAAAGAGTAAGTTATTGCTCGTGCCCAATACTTGGATTTGATTTACACACAATCCAGCATGCTTTATGAGAAAATTCCCAATGCACCTCGACCAGCTTTCACTGTTCCCCCTCCTCCATAATCGAGTAAGGACTCTCATGCTGATGACGGTGTGATCGGTTCTTGAAGCACACAAACAGTAGGAAGACCATCTGGTCAAACACTTGTTGTTTCCAATCAAACTACCAATGTGCCAAAAAATACTCTTGCTTCCAAGATTAATGCCATGTCATTAGACAAAGGAAAAAATCTAAAGCAACTAGGAAGCAAGAAAAAGGGGAAAAACAAAAAGAAACAAGAAAATTCCCCTCCAGAGAAATCATCTGATTCCTCTAATTTGGCAAGGAAAAATCGTTATCCATGTCTGATATGTAATGATGAGAATTTTACAAGAGATTGTCCACACCGCTCTGAGGTCTCTAAACTTTTAAAGACTTCAAATACATTGACAATGTTGACTGATCCACTTCCAACCTCAGAGATACATTTGGTTGCAACAGACCATACTTCCACATCCCAAGTACTCATGTTATCCGTCACAAAGCCACAAAATGAAGTTTTGGTGCCAACGAGAAACAAAGATTATGGAACTCCGTTGTCGTCGAATAATCAGGCCACTGATCAACCTAATCCTTCGACTTCGACTTCATCTAAATTTGTTCCACCCATTGTAACTGAATTGACAATAAAACCACCAAAGGGAGTTGTGCACAAATCGACATTCAACCCTCGGGCTCGAGTAGCTCAAAATCATAACATAGTGGAAGATCTTGCTCAATCACCTTCTGCTATGTCGACACTCGAGGTGTTGCAAAACTGTCCTTCCCAAAAGCAGGCTTTACTGTCAGCGATAGGCAGAATAGATCCTACGGTTTCAAATCTTGTGGTTTTTAACCATGCGAGATATTTACCACAGTTACCGGTGTAGTTAGCTTTCCTAATCCAAGTAAAATCTCTCAATAAAAATGTTCACTGAGCTATTATTGATGAGGGGGCATCTACTTGCATTATTTCCATGAGCTACTGGAAAACACTTGGTTCGCTGCCGTTGTCACGATCACCAACTATGTTGAAAGCTTTTGATGGAAGAACATATACTCCATGTGGGATTTTGAGTAACCTACAAATTGAAATTGGGGGCAAAACAGTTACTGTTGAAGTTGAGGTAGTTGACGGACCCCTCGATTACAACATTTTACTGGGAAGGCCTTGGGTATATGCTATGGCTGCTGTGGTTTCCACATACTTCCGTACTATTGCATTCCCTTTTAAGGGTGGAATCACAGTCATTGATCAGCTAGCCTTTTTGCTAATAGTTCACAAGCTATGGGAAGCATTCCATTGGTACACGGACCCCCACTGTCACTTCAAAGCGTTGGAGTAGGTCTCTTTAAAGATCCTTCCCTAATATGTACTTTTACCCTACCATCACCATCTGATTTCGCGGAAGTGGCAAGAGTAGAGACTTGCAACATGATTTCCTCCACCTCATTTGATTTAAGGAGGATTACCAACAAAGTTGAAGTTGATAGTAATATTGAGGTGATGTAGTTAAGCCTCATTGAATCATCATAGCAATCAATATTTCGGGCTTGTGCGGAAAACTCAAATCCACACTCAACAATTGTATGGGTAGATAGGTCGTAAGAATATGGTACCTCTTCAGATCCTTTTTCACATATACATTCTACAGATGAAGGAATCATCCAATCAATGATGATAGGAGAGGAATCGTGGGAAGATTATCATCATCGTTCCCATCTTCCAGATGACATTGAATATTATTCAAATGAACTAAACCACCCATCGGTCGTTGATTTCCTATTGAATTAAGTTTTCATAGACACAATCGAATCTAAGCGAAATATGTCAAATATTGAAGAAACGATTTCTATTAATATTTCGACCAAGCCTAATATTGTAGAGAACATTCATGTCAACAAACCTTGTTCTCCATTGGAACTTGATAATTACCGTGCTCTCTTTCGTGAATTTAGAGATATTTTTGCATGGTCTTACGAGGAGATGCCAAGCCTTGACTTTAGTATTGTTGAACACGAAATCAAAACGTACCCTAATGTCAAGCTAGTTCGACAGCAACTTCGACCTGTTCATCCAAAGAAAGCTGTTGCAATTAAAGCAGAAGTTGAAAAACTTTTACGGGCTGGTTTCATTTACCCCGTTACTCTTACTGACCAGGTTTCCAACATTGTTCCTATCATGAAGAAACAAGGAACAATACGAGTGTGCATCGATTATAGGGATGTAAATCAGGCATGTCCAAAGGACAATTATCCTACACCTTTTATTGATTAGATTATTGACGAATGTGCCAGATGCGAAATATTCTCATTTGTGGATGGATTTTCCGACTACAATCAAATCAATACACGCCCATAGGACCAAACATATATTAGAACTTGTGCACAGTGATCTGTTTGGACCTGTGAAGGTTCCATCACTAGGTAAGTTTGTGTACTATGTATCATTTATAGATGAATTCTCAAGGAATACATGGATATATTTCCTTAAGAAGAAATCTAAAGTCTTTGATAGGTTTAAAGAATTTAAGGCTTTGGCAGAAAACCAGATAGAGAAGAAGATAAAGGTGTTGAGGACAGATAAAGGTGGAGAGTTTTGCAGTAAGGAATTTGAAGAATTCTGTAAGAAGTGTGGTATTGCACGACAGAAGACTACTCCATATACACATCAGAAAAATGGAGTTGCAGAAAGAATGAACAAGACATTGATGGAAAGGGCAAGAAGCATGCTCAGTGTGTCGGGTTAGGACAGGAATTCTGGGAAAAGGCGGTGGAGACAACACGTTACCTGTTCAACAGATCACCTTCATTAGTGTTGGAGGATAAGACTCCACAAGAGGTATGGAATTATAAGAAACCATCTCTTTCACATCTGAGGGTATTTGGATGTGATGTATATGTACATGTTCCAAAGGAGAAATGAACCAAGTTGTATAGTAAATATGAAAAGTGCATATTTATTGGGTATAAAGATGGTTTAAAGGGTTATAAGCTTTGGAACCCAGTAACAAGGAAGGTTGTGTACAGCTGAGATGTGGTTTTTATAGAGGTAAAAGATGTTATTAAACATGAAGTCCAACCAAAGGAACCTGAGAAGATAGAGTTTGAGCTAATGGAGGAAGAATCAGACTCTACGACAGAGGAGGAATCAGAAGATGAAGAGCCACAAACTCCGGGTGTGAGAAGATTAGTTCGAGAAAGAAGGAAACTAGAAAGGTATAGTCCGTATGCTTTCTGTTCAAACTTTTCTTTATCTATTACTGATGATGATCCCAGAACTATGAAGGAAGCAATAAATTCAGAGGATGGAAAACTCTGGAAAGAGGCCATAGTTGATGAAATGGCATCTTTGCACAAAAATCAGGCTTGGGATCTGGTGGAGTTGCCGGCTGGAAGGAAACCCATTGGTAGCAAATGGGTGTTCAAGAAGAAGACAAATGCAGAAGGAAACGTGGAGAAATACAAAGCTTGGTTGGTAGCAAAAGGTTATTCCCAGGTGCCGGGAATTGATTTTGGTGATATTTTTTCTCCTGTTGCCAAGGTAACTCTATTAGATTACTTTTATCTTTTGCTGCTGCTTTTGATTTTGAGGTAGAACAGATGGATGTGAAGACAACATTTCTTCACGGGGATTTGGAAGAGGAAATCTACATGAAGCAACCTGAAGGCTTTGCGGTGAAGGGTAAGAAAGAACTAGTATGCGAGTTAAAGAAGTCTCTGTATGGGTTAAAACAGTCACCAAGGATGTGGTATCAGAAATTTGATACATTTATACGGGGACTTGGCTTCACCAGAAGCAAAGCAGATCATTGTGTGTATTTTAAATTAATTGGTGGCCGTGTTATTTATCTGGTTTGTATGTGGATGATATGTTGTTGGTTGGAAATGACAAAGAAATTATCCAGGATTTGAAGACCCAATTGTCCTCCAAATTCGACATGAAAGATCTCGGTGCTACAAACTATATTTTGGGCACGGAAATTAAAAGAGATCGGGCAAAGAGGAAGCTCTGGTTAAACCAGAGGAAGTATGTCGAGACAATATTGCAGAGGTTTAATATGCAGGATAGTAAACCGGTGAAGGTTCCTATTCCTGTAGGTGTGAGGTTATCTGCTGAACAGTGTCCCAAGACACAAGAAGAGGAAGAGGACATTTCCCATGTTCCATATGCAAGTGCAGTCGGTAGCTTGATGTATGTAATGGTCTGTACTAGACCAGACATTGCACATGTAGTGGGAGTATTGAGCAGGTTTATGTCAAAACCAGGGAAGGAGCATTGGACAGCAGTGAAGCGGGTTTTCAGGTATTTGCGTGGCACTAGTGATTTTGGTTTGTGCTACCAAGGAAGACTAGGATTGGATAGAGTGTTGGATATTCGTGGCTTTGTTGATGCAGACTGGGCTGGAGATCTAGATCAGAGAAGATCTACAAGTGGGTATGTGTTTAACCTATTTGGAGATGTAGTCAGTTGGATGAGAAAGAAACAATCTGTAGTGGCACTATCAACTACAGAGGCAAAATACATGGCAACCACTCATGCAAGCGAGGAAGAAGTTTGGTTGTGGAGATTGTATTCAAGTATGGGGTTAGTATAGGGAGCTATAAGTATACACTGTGACAGCCAAAGTGAATTTTTCTTGGCAAAGAACCCTGCATATCATTCAAATAAAAAGCACGTTGATGTTCAGTATCACTTTGTGAGGGATATGATAGAAAACAAAAAGGTGTTGCTGGTAAAGGTGGACACTTTGAAGAATACTGCAAATGCATTGACAAAATCTGTGAGCTTTGAGAAGTTCTCTTGGTGTAGAGA
>APFE031374041.1:15333-45994 GCA_000404065.3 Pinus taeda | reverse complement strand
GATGGTTTTCGGTCCATGGTTTTGGATGCGATGGTTTTCGGTCCATGGTATTGGATGCTTCGGCATGTATAAATATGTATTGTAACATTGAAAGGAACATAATGGAAAATCAAGCTGGTAGTCCCGGTTTTGGGATCTAGGGGAATCTTTGTGTATATGTGTTATGCTCTCACATTATTTATTTTCTATGTTTTAGAATTCGTATGCAGGTAATTTCTGTATGGGGCTAAAACCTACACTGTATATATGCTTTCATGGCATGTGTGTGTGTGTCTTTTAGATATTTTTATCTGGTTAGTAATCTGCTTTGCATTTGTTGCAGATGTTGGAGTCTTTGGAACCTTTTGTTGGTTACGCCGATGGTGCTAGTCGTAGTACGCAAAATTTGTCTTCTGCAGCATGGGCCATTTTTGCTCCAAGTGGCGAGTTAGTGAGTTTTCAAGGGATTTTTATCGGTCGATCGGCGAACAATATCGCTAAGTATTGTGCGTTGACTGAACTACTCTCTGATTCCATTTCACTTGGAATTCGCCGAATCATCGTTAGGCTAGACTCGCAACTCATTGTACTACAACTAACAAACATTTATATTGTTTGAAATCCAACAATTTTTCATATGTTCCTTAGAGTTTGAATTTTGGAAAGACATTTTTAACACATTCAATATCAACATATTTCCAAAAATCTTAACACATTAACTGATTCGCTAACGAATTATGTGTTAAATAGACATTTGCGACATATGTAAAAGTAATATTTTCAATTCACATCATCAGTTGAATAGGATTGCATATAACCATAAAACTCTGAAAGTAAAATAGATAGGTGTTTTAAAAGTTTTTACAAAATTTGTGCCCAAGACACATTTGGTTATCTAACCCGAAAACTCAAAAGTGCATACAAAATATGCTAAGTAGATCTAGTGGTTCTCATTGTAACAGGTCACAGCTTGTGCTATTATGCGTAAAATCCTAGCCCAATGGTTAGGAACACCAATAGTGTGGCGCTAAAGCCTCATAGGTAACTCCTCGATTCGGATATCCAGAATACCAAGGGTTAATCCCTCTATGTGATCTTGCAACTCTGCTAAGGTCTCGGCCAAATCCAAGTCCTGGAGAACTTCTCTCCCGATGTTTCTCTGCGATGGCCCACCTGCAACTTGTTGGCGTACCGCAAGTCGAATAGTACCCACATCTGTATGCATAAGAGTAATTTTAGTTTAGTCTTGGAAACATTAAAAAACACAAAAACATGTAGCAACTTGAAAAATCAAAAAACACTTTGGTTAAACAACTTACCCATAACACCGCATCGTGCTCCAACTGGTAAAATCAAATCTAGATCTCCACGATAATCCATCCCTGAGTATGGATACTTCTCGATAACAACATGTTGTCACTCAATGCAGCTGAAAAATGTAGGAGAGAAAATGATTGTTGACTGACCCGCATGTCGAGCCATCAAGTCGACCCACCTCTGCATACGTTGATCTCTCAGACCAGCCACACCCAGTGATACATGCTGTGGTTGCATCAATGGGATTTTCTCTAAGGCAAAAGCAATCAAGATTGAACCATAGCAAAAATGATTCATCTTACCGCTTTTCACCTTACTTAGTTGTTCTTTCAATAGTGAAAACATAGCCTCGCACAAGTTGAAAACTTTTGGCTCTAGACACTCCAGTGCATACTACATATAAGATCTGTTCACCAGATGTAGCGTCACATTGCCAGCCAATTTTGTGATCGTAAAGAGGATCATTCGCAAAGGAAAATCACTCACATCCCGGATGTTTATTTTCCCATCCCTGCTAGGCTATGTACTTGACCGACAAAACTTTCTGATGTGATCTCTCACCGATTCACCTCCACGGGAAAATCCAGCAAGTGAGATGGGGGCACCTCGCCTCGACAATCTGGTAAGAAAGTAAATACCCTAAAAAATAATAGGGACCATCTTGTCCCTAATGTGAAATGTCTGATCTGTCAGATCCCATGAACGAACAAGGAACTGCAATAGTTCTATTTGTTGCCTCATTCCGGACAACTTGAAGTATTTGAGTAACCCACAATTCCTAAGGGCCTCAACTGTACCTGGGTTATTTAGGGCAACCATGTCTTGTTCTTCGTGCTCTCTTTCTTGCCATGTAATCGGTATTCTGATCCAATGAAAACCTGAAATACAATCATAAGCTAAATTAGGATCCATTCCATGCAAAAAACAGGGCAAATTTTGGAGCAAATAGCTAAAACCAACTTTGGAAATGCGCTCAGCGCAGCCTAGACACTGAGATAGTGTGATGCAGATCATCTAGCCTTCTGTCTGGGTGCTCTTCAGTGCAGTTTTTGATGTGAAAGCCTGCACTGATCCTAGGGGAAAAAATGAAAGCCCATGGGCCCCAAAAAACCCTAAAACTTGCATGAAATGACAAAAGAATGGATTGAAAAGAAAATAGAGAGGTTTAGCTCCAACCTGGTCTGGACGGCTCGAGAAATGGTTCGTAGAATATTTTGCAATCAGCCGGTGAAGTTTGAGGTAAAAACTGAGCTCAGAGCACAAAACTGGATGGTAAGTTCCAAATGGTAAAAATGATATGGTAAAAACTTATTTTATGTTTATTTCATGTTAATTAATCGACTAAACATTAGTATTTTCCTATTTTTACCTATGAAACAAATATTTTTAATCCATTTGGTGATGTTTTGAGTAGGTTTACAATTGATTTGCAGAATTCACGTGCCCGATTATAAGTTGTACTTTTGACCACAAAGCACACTTTTATCTCTTTTTCAAGCTTTGTTAAAAACAAAAAAGGAACCCCCTTGGATTCCTCTTTAAGCTCTTTTCAGACTCTCTAAACATGAAAATATTGTCGATTGCTTGTCCTTTCCAGCTCGTAAAAGGATTGGAAATGATATCTCTCTTGTATTATTTTACACTTTTTTGGACTTGAGAGATTAATTTACGAAAAAGAACTTGTGGAGTTTTCTTTTTTTCCTTTTTCAAACTCTCTAAACAAGAAAAGGACCAAGTTATCTTTGTCGTTAAACTTGTTAAAAACATCAAATAATGACAAACTTGTCCATCTAGACAAGACCGAGTTTCACCTTCGCTAGACTCGTTAAAACATCAAATAGCGATGGATTCGCCTGAAGGGTGAAATTATACAAAACACATATGTTATCCTCCTCAAGCTTGATAAAAATAAAGAGGTACTAGTCAGCAATGACTGGGGAAAATGGAAAAAGGGGAAAACCACTTTATGGTAGCAGGTTGCTCTTGAACATGACACTTTCACTCCATCACCATGACTATCTGGGTTGGGTTATTAGCTTGATGATTATCACACCATTGGTCTATCACACTATTCATTGCTTTGTTTCACTTTAGTGTCGCTGACATGTTCAAGAGAAGTCGTTAAGTCAAAATCCATCTTTGGCAATACCGTAAACCTTCATTTTCATGACTGCCATTCCTGAACTTTGTGTCGTTAGTCAAATTCCATCTCTAAAATCACTACACTCATTTCGTGTCATTGATGTGGGATACATCAAGGCCCTCCTGCAACGAGTCGCTTCTTGTCATCATCAACTCATTATCCAAGAAGTTGACTTAAAAACACCCATTCTGTAGCTTGAAGCTTGCATGCATCAATGGCAGGTTTCTTGATTTCGGCGATAGGCATACATCAATGGCCTTCGACCAGAAGACTTTGTATGGCATTCGAAATCAAATCATCCATTCACACCATGCAGAATGTACTACAGTACCTTGAGGATCATTATCATTATTGGTGATTTCTCTCGCATCTGTTAACAACTTACATCATCGGCTAGTAATCAGATGGTGTCTTCCCATGTTCAACTTCAGATCACATATTCACATGGTTAGACTCGTACTTGATCGAACATTTGAATGAGATTGAAGACCCCAGATCTAGTTTCATCCATCCGGGCTGCGATATCAAGAGTACTAAATCAAATGTATAATGGCTTTACATTGATAGTCATTCAAATCATGGGTCTATATCTGTAGATGACTATTTATGTACATGTAATGAAAGTTTATAAGCTGAGCATGGGTATGCCTTCCCTCAACTATTCATGTAAAATCAAATATCATGAAATATGTATTGTAATTGATGCATGTCACCTTCCACTTCGATACCTCCTCATCACATGTTAAAGCATTTCATTCGGCATTGACATTTTTCCGTCTTCATGCTTTAGGGGGCAACTGTTATAGATCCATTTGGGCACATCAAATCTCAACATTCAGATCAGTGATTTAGGACTAATCAAACGCTAAAATAGTTGTTTCATGCCCTAAACAAGTCAACCCTTTGAATGCCTCCTTTCGAGACTGTTTCATGACTTGAAGACATCCAAAAATTACCTCTAGAGGGACCAGCGCAGGTAAGCCCTTATGAAGGTGCGCTGTAGAGCAGCTAAGTCCACTGCCAGGGTGCTCTGTAGAGCACTTAGGCTTCCTTTCACCTATGCTGGGTGAGAATTAGCGAAATTCACATAGGGTTTGGGAATATTCATATCTTGTGGAGTCATATAGAAGTTTCCTTGTCTTATCTACTCCTATGAGCTCGAAAATGGATGAGGAATGAGTTAAGGATCATCCTATCCTCTCATCCCTTTCTCCAAGGAACTAATTCTAAGTATGGAAGGCCATTCAATGTCACCATTAATGGCAAAACCTCCTTTGTCTTCCTATAAATTGACCACTCATCTAAGTGATTAGGGGCTGGAATATGTTGAATTGTAAGGAGATAATGCTGCTATGAGACATGACTTTGGAGCAAATGATGTGGTACCACAAGCTTGTCTTGCTTTTGATGTGATATGGATGGGATCCAAGCTAGAGGAATGACTTTGAACTAGACACTAATGGTTGTAGTTCCTTCTTTTATTTAATAAAGTGTTTGAACCTTTTTCCATATTTGTGTTCTTTCATAATGCTTATATGTATGAATTACTTCTGATTCCTTTCATTTATATTCAACGGATCATATGCTTTGGTCTATTTTCATCTTCTGTTGTATTGACAAGGTACTTTTCAAGCAGTTTAAGTACAGGAAGAAGTGACGGAATCGATACAAGGGAGTTGAGAGGAAAGCGGAACTACAAGTAGGACTTCAATCCTCTGTTCTTATCTATTGCTTATAGGGAAAGTCTAAAACACTTTAAACTGTTGTTCTAGGCACAACTACTTGTATAGTGAATTAGTGTTTATCCGTAGATGCTAAATTCTCCAAAACACACTTGGGTAGTGACAAAGTGTTTAGGTTTCCATGCATGAATTTATTTCTCTACTGCGGAGTTTAAATTTGATTACTAAAGTATTTAAACTCAACACCGTCCTGCAACTTATTCCATATATCTAACCTTCCCTCGTACCACTGACTATATCATGTGTTAAATCCTTTGATAATTTCAAACAACGAAAAGGCTTCATTCTCTTTTCCCATATTTTTAGTTCTTTTAGTGGAGTGTTTGGTTTGACCTATAGTTGTGATTCTTCCACATGCAATTTTAGGCCTTGAATAACCTCCTCAATTTTTGACAATTTCTCCTCTATGGGAGTGTCAATCTTCATTGGGACACCTGACATTTTACTGTACACTTCTTCTATGACCTATTTAAGAGTTCCCTCTCTCTCTTTAGCATGTTGTCGTGCTTCTACCAGTCATGTGTGTGTTGTTTTTAGATTCTTGTGATCACTGAAACATGACCTAAAACAACCTTTGGCCAATTTGTTAATCAAATAGTCTAAAGCAGTTAGCTTTTATGTCAAATTACAAGAAAAACTAGATAATAAGGATAACATATAAAAAGGAAGCACACTTTAGTCAATGATGGTTTTCAGAATGACAATTCATGGCTTTGAGAGTCAAAATAGCAAGAAAAGGCAGGGAAAATAGGTAGAAAAAGGTGTCAATTTTGCGTCCCAATAGCTACTGCTTTGGTCAAGTCTCTAGAGGAGGAGGTGCACTAGTTGCTTCTATCGCATCACCTGGCTTCATAACACTTGGACCAAGAGTGGCCATTCTTGTTGAATCAATTAGGAGGTGTATTTTTTCCAACTGTTGTTGCGTTTAGTCCTACAATTCCCTTTGATCTTGTGTTGCTTTTTCAATGGCCATGATGATGGGGAGATTTCCCTACTTTGTCACCTCTTTGATTTGCTTTGCCAATTTTTCCAAATCCTCCTCTGATAGAGAAGGCATCTCTAGGAAAGTTGGATTATTAACCTTCGTCTTCTTTCTTACACCATGTTGCATACCCTTAAATGGTGTCTTTTCTACTCTTGGAACTACTTCCTCTTCTTCAAGATCTTGTTGTGGTGTGTAGGGGTCCTCTTCTTCAGGCTCATATGGTGGAGGTTCTGGGTGTTCCCCTTGCTGCGGGATAGTTTTCCCTTCTCGTTGCAGATCATGGTGCTCCTCCTCCTCATGATTGTCAATTAATTTCATATTTGGCTACTCATCAGTGGATGGTATGTGCTATTATTCTCACTTGTCATTGATAATCTGTGAAACTTTCAACTCATCAAGCTTAGATTGGCATTACAACCACTAATTGTTAGGGTCGGCACAAGTTTGAATGTACATGAAATGAGGTGTGGCACAAAATCATGCCACAAGTTACGAGGATATAAGGCACCTATTTAATAAGGTGGCTTATGGTCTCCTTCTAAGTGTAGAATGTGACATTTTTGTCCTACTGTCACTTTTTGTTCACAGTGTACCAGAGGGATTTAAACCCCAGTTCAACAAAATTTAGCTTCTATAGATGTTGCATTTAGTTATGAAAGGAGATATTGCTCCACGACCTCATACCTAATTGAGATCACCAGACAACAAAAGAGAATGGCTAAGATAATCTAATATCAATCCCCAATCCAGATGGCCATGCCTGCAGCTTAGATGCAATTTCTAATGCTACAAAGTATGAGCAAGTAACTTGTCTCCTTGTAGGTTGGTGAAAGGTTTTGGGCTTGATGCAAAATCCTTTCTCTCCAATCAAGGAATCTCTTTCATACACTCTTGATCCAAATCTTGCACACAAACACAACCAAACAAATACGACAAGTGATCTTCCTCAGAAGATCATTAGCCCAAAACATCTAGAAATCACACAAATAAACTACTACAAAACTGACATAAGGGGAAGGAGTATAAATTTTTGCTAACCATATAAGTGAAAGTACATCAATATACCTTCCAGAAAAGGAGATCCTCTCCTCAAGCTTGTAGTAAGGTCTCCTCTCCCAATACAATAGAGATCTCGCACTATAGTTTGGATACTTTCTCCCTTCTCCTCTTGGTGAGATTATAAAGGCTCATTCTATCCTCCAAGAGGATGTATCTAAACACCTAGGGGCCTGATAAGTTAGGAAGCTTCTACAATAATGGGCCCCTAGCCAAATCACAGCAAAGTGGGTCAAGTTGATCTCCTTGGGAATGGAAAACTCTAGAAACCTTTTTCACAATTATGAGTTTTTTCTCAATTTTCTCAATTATGAAATAATTATTATCTCATAATTATAATATTTTGGATAAATAACTACGATAAATTGCTCAATTATGCAATTTCACCCTTTTATCATGGGATAAATCTCACATAAGTAAAAGAAAAGGTGAAAAGGGGATTCATTTTAGCCAAACAACTGAGGTAAGTTGATATTGGGTTTCTCTCACTACAATGGAGTAGAAAATAGGGTTATAATACTAGAGGTGGAAACTGAGTATCCTTTGGAGGCTTCCAAGCCGTGAGGGATACCAGGATCAAGATCCAGGAGTAATGGAACTCTGTGTTCTTGTTTTGGGCTTCAAGACAAAATTGCATGAACTAATTCAATAAGGAAGTCACCCACTTCATGTGCACACCTTCACTACACTTTGCAACAACTCTGGCTGCACCTGCAAGGAACTGATCCTCCCTGCACTTCCTCAATATTTTACAAGCCATTAATTGTGTGGAAAACCTCACACTATCATAATCTATAATGGAGGTTGTCTCTCCATATCATTCTTGATGTTGGTTTTTCTGATACAATAGATACAAGCACTTATTTTGAAACTTGATAATTACTTCCAATGATGTATATGTTGATTTTTCTCTTCAATGTATCATTATGCACTTATACATTTAGAAATTCAACTGTAGAGACAATAGATTGATAGAAATCACAATGCATAAAGAGACAAGAATATTTTACCCTGGGAAAACCCACTGACGGGGGAAAGCCCAGCCAACCTTTTCCTTAGCGAATAAATGCAACAAGAGATAGAAAAAATTGAAACTAACCAGCAAGATCACAACCACAAGATGCCCAAGATGGCAAGTCAAAAATTCACCAAATCACTTGAAGATGCCCGCACTAGGTTTGCAACAGGGACCGAATTTCAGCCTCTCCTTATCTCAAAATTTCGGACCTTTGACCAGACTTTTACCACAGGAGTTCCAACCTGTAATCACACATGTGAGGGTAGCAAAGAATTCACACACGCGAGGAGATGAGACTTATTTTTCTTCCTCTACTCAACCTTCCTTTCCATTGTCCTCCTTCACTATTTTAGATCAAACATATACTTGAATATGTGATACGAACTGTTTTTGGAGTGGAGACAAGTGCTTTCTATATATACATGTTGGAGGGGGTCAAATAGGTGTTTCTTGGGTAGGGCTGACTTCATCATTGGGAGCCCAACTTGAGCACCTTGTGGTGTCAAAAATGCAAATTTAAATTTTCATTTTCCTACTTAAGATAAGGTCATGAAGAACATGCATTGCAAAATTTCTTTTGAATATAAAAGAATTAAATATTTTCTTTTACAAATATAATTCATATCTCAATATTACAGGTACAAATGAAACATTATGATGATCGACCATAGCTACAAAATTCAACACTCCCTCTTAGCTAGGGAGGTATTCATAATGACGATCGAGATGTTCTCTCTAAGGAAAGGTATAACTCATTGATAGCATCATAATCTAGGTCAACAATATTTACCAACATTAGTATCATCATCATCATCAATAGGTACCACAACCCAGGCTAGCACTCTTAACCAATGATACTCACTCAACTAGTCACCATGATCCGTTGGGTGCCTCACCTCATGGTACTCCAACTAGTCCAAATTTTCCTTCACCCATGGTAAAACCTTAAGGACACCCATGTCCCAATTCCAAAGGCCTTACTCTAGGCCATGATTCTAAAAAGGCACCCACTCCATTGAGTATCCGGGCCTTAGGGACCCTTCTCTCTAGAACATCCATCCCTCATGTTATCTCATCAATAGTCTAGGCCATGCTCATGTTGTCACTAATAGTATGAGCCATGCTCCTATTGTAACCAACAGCCTGAGCCATGCACTTGTTGATATTACATTAATGCTCCCTCTCACTAATAGAGGGGTTATCCACAAGTCCAAGCTTGTCCCTGAAGTATACAAACTTCATCTGGGATAGAGGCTTTATGAGAATATCAATTGTTTTCTCATCAATGGGAAACATACTAGAGCCTTACTACTCCCTTATGTACCATATCATGAATGTAGTGGTAGTTGTTCTCAATATGCTTCATCTTGTCAAGAAACATTGGGTTGTCTGTTAGCTTCACACAACTTTGATTATCACAAAACAATACAGTTGGATCTAGAATTTGGTCAAACAATCCAAATGATCCAGATACTTCCATGGATATTCCACTTGATAGTTCATCACAACAGATTTGATTATATTATATTAAAAGGATGGGATTCTACATTATTACAGTTTTATTAAACTTTAAGATCTGTAGATTTAACTATAGTTAGTGCATGAATGCAAATGGAAATTATGAAGAAAAGTAGACAACAACAAAATAATCACACACACACACACACACCTAAGACACAAGATATGCTCTCTTTGAAACCCTTTCAGGAGAAAACCCAGCTGGAAGGTGAGGTCGCTTTGCTCTCTTTCTCTGTCTTGAAATATGGCTATAGGTACAAAGAAGTAATGCCTATGGCCCATGGGCTGCTACAATGCACAAATCCTCTACATGTGTTCTACCACCTATCTCTCCTAGATATCTTTTCTCAACTATGGAATAAAATGCTCTCGAAATAATGGAATGCCTCTTCCTCCTAGTGGCCCGATTATAACATAGCCTGATAACCTACTAGTGGTTAGTTTTCACTACATCAACTCTTAACTAGAATTACAATATAGACTCTTCTAGAGTCTTTTACATCATAATCACGTGGCTAGCCCCTATTCCATGAATAATGGGGGCTGACGTGACATCCTCTCGAAGTGAAAATAGGAAGGTCAACTTCCGAGTGGCATAACTTTTGTTTTGCCAAACTAGGTCCCACTACTAAATACAATCCCTTGAATTGATTCCTCCACATTTTCCACTCCAAATGAATCAAGATGGATGAAAAATAATATAATGATCCAATATAGATCACACCTCCCCATTTTGGGAGGATTTTGTTCCCCAAAAGATTTTACTGAATGAGGTGAGGAAAATTTTCATCCACCTTCTCTTTGGTGTACCATTTAGCTTTTCTTGGAAGTTGTACCTTCAAATCAATCTGCCAACGGTCATGTTGCCCCTATTTTGTAGTTCTATACCTCTTCTGCAAAACTATATCTTATGTCAACTCTACCTGAGCATCTAGTGTCAAATCCTCCACTAAAGGTAGGACATGTTCCTCTTCCTAATGTATCATGGAAGGCTCATATAGTTTTGAATTCTCCACATTCACAACTTAGGAAATGCGCATATATGGTGGTAAACTCAGTTGATAGGCATTATCAACCACCTTTTCTAGTATCTCAAAGGGACCATATTGAAGAGCCTTGATTTTATTACCAGGCCCCTATAGTCTCTCTTTCTTCAACTATAAGCATATCGTGTCTCCCACCTTGAACGATTTCTATGTTCTGCGTTGATCATGCCTAGTCTTATACTTCTCCTACGACTTTTGCAGTGTGTCTTGTACTTGTAGAGGGATCTTCCTAATCTTCTCTGTAAAATTTTCAACCATAAAAGCGTCTCTTGTAAGATCTTCCCTCACTCCTTGCTGTCCATATGCAATATCCAAAGGTGACGGTGGAAAATATCCAAAAAAGTCTCAAATGGGTACTTTCTTGTAGAAGTGTGAACTTCTCTATTCTAATAATGTTGTATATAAACCAAATTTTCATCCCAGGTCTTCAGATGCTTCTAGTTGTGTCCCCTTAGAATTTGCACCAAACTCCTATTGAATACTTCTATCTGCCCATCTGTCTGTTGATGGAATGTTGTAGATCACTTCAAATTCATATCCATCTTCCCCCACAATGTAGTCCAGAATGCACTAAGAAATATTGTATCTGTGTCTGAAATGATGCTCCTTGGTATCCCAAAGTGCACCTAGACCTGTTCAAAGAACAAGTTTGCTGCTTCTTGTCCGCTAATGGTATTTTTACAAGGCATGAAAACACACATCTTGTTGAACCTGTCAACTACCACGAACAAGTAGTCACGTCCCTTCCTAGTTGTTGGTATACCTCCCACAAAGTCCATGGAAATTCTTTCCCAAGGACGAGTAGGTATAGGTAAGGTATGATATAGACCCTGTTTCCTATTCCTAGGCTTGTTGGTACATAAAAGAATGCATCCTCTTATTAACCTAACTACCCGCTCTTGCATCTTGGGCCAATACACATACCTCTTCAAGTTAGCCACGCTCTTCCCTACACCAAAGTGCCCTGCAACCTTGGAGGTGGGAGCCTCTCTGATTAGCTATAATCACTCACCTTTAGGAACACCTAACTTATCCAACCTGTAGAGTAACCCATCTTGGAGATGGTAGTCAACCATGCTATTGCCATCATGCACATGAATTTGACTTTACAACTGTTGATACACTTCCTTGAAGTCCTGATCTTTTGAATATGCCTCTTTGTATGCATCATGGGTGAATGTCTCCATGTGCATAAGAGTCCCCAAAGCTGTGATTTTTGATGTGGGTAGCCTTGAAAGCATGTCAAACAACTTGTTTGTACTTCCCTTCTTATACTTGATCACCAAATGAAACTACTGTAAAAACCCTATCTGCTTGTAATGCTTGGTTTGTTGTAGCTTACTCTAGGCTTGCAAGTACTGTAACGACTAGTGATCTATGTGGATTACTGTCTCCTTTCCCATCAGATAGTGCTTCCACTTCTTCACAACTTGCACCATGACATATATATCCTTTTTGTTGGTAGGGCAGTTAAGGACTGCCCCATGAAATACTTCAAAATAGTAGCATACAGGCCTTCCTCCCTGCATCAAGACAACTCCCGTAACATACCCACTCACAATTGTCTCCACTTCAAAGGGTCACTGCAAGTTTGGTAATGCCAAAATTGGTGCTTGTTGATCTTCTTCTTTAGCTCTTCGAAAGCCCTTTGCTGACCTTTTCCCCACTGAAAATTCCTGCCACTTGTTGTTATGGCGTGGAGTGGTTATGCTACCACTGAAAATGAGGTTATGAACTTCCTCAGGTAATGTGTTGCCCCAATGAAACTCTTAACCTCAGAAACATTAGTAGGAACCAACCATTTCATGATGGCCTCCATGTTGGAAGGATCTATATTCAATTATCCTCCACTGATCACATACGCCAGATACACCAAAGGCTGCTGCGCAAACTCACACTTCCTAAGATTTGCTAGCAGCTGGTGCTTCTTCAATGTTTCTAGCGCTTGTGTCAAATGTGACATATGCTCCTCCTGGGTAACAATATATACCAATGTATCATCCAAATAGAAAATAACAAATGAATCTATAAAGGGGTGCAGTACATCATTCATTAATCTCATAAATGTAGCAAGTGCATTACATAGGCCAAATGACATGACTAACCACACATATGAACCTTGCCTGGTTTTGAAGGATGTATTCCATGTAGCTTCTTATTTTACTTGAACCTGGTGATATCCAAACTTCAAGTCCAACTTGGTGAATTACTTTTCTTGCTGCAACTGATCTAGCAGATCATTTATCCTGGGTAGGGGGCATTTGTTATTAAGCATGATTTTTTTCAATGCCATGTAATCTATACACTTACGCCAAGTCCAATCCTTTTTTGACACAATGATGATGGGTGACCCACATGGTGATGTACTTGGTTTAACAACACCCTATTCCAGTAGCTGCTGCAAGTATTTCTTCACCTCACTTGCTTCTATAAAAAACTGCCGATAAAACCCAATATTTGACCATGGGGAGTCTGGCAATAGCTGGATCTCATGCTCCAAATCTCTCTTAGGTGGTAACCCTTTAGGCTCTTGGAACACATCCTTGTATGCCTGTAACAACTCCTCCAATTGTTGTTTTTATTTATTAGTACACCCCTTCAGGGATGTCTTGCTTCTTATTGAATCCTCTTCAGAATGAATTTCTCTTAAAAATAATAAAGAATACTTCTTGTTGGAACTGATCAATTTCTTGGCTTGGTTGGCACTTACTAGTGAAATTTTTTCCTTTCCTTTGTGCGCATTGATGATGAATGATTTTCCATCCTTGATGAGCCTATACTAGTTGGCTCTCATCATGAATATTGCATCATGCATGTACATGTATGGACTCTCAAACATGACTCCACATAGATCAAGGGGAACCACATCTAGATCTACTTCATCAATAAAATCAACACTGATAACAAATCTAATTTTACACTGTTTTGTTACCTTCATCTCTTCATCCTTAATTACCCATCCTAGTGGATATGGGTTTGGATGGTCATGAACTTCTAGCCCCAACTTCTTGACCAACTTTGCTGCAATGAGATTCGCCTGCGATTTGAGTCGAATAGAATATCAATCTTCATCTTCTTGACTTGTATCTTTATATGGAAGAGTTTTGTTATTTCTTTCTCTTCCTATTGTTGAAGGCTACTCAGATTCACCTCCTTATGCAGTGACACACAAACAATATTTTCATCCATGTCCTAGGTGCTTTCAACTTGGTTGCTTGAATCTGTGGCCATGATATTCTTCTTCTTCTTCTTCTTTGGGTTTAGCTATGGATGAAAATTCCAACACTTATCCTTTGTATGGCCATCAATGTTGTAGTGGTTGTTAGGATATTTTCACTGGTGTCTTGTGGCTATCATATTTTTATCTTTCCCCCCATTTTTATTCTTCTTCCCCTACTTAGAAGTATCTTTTTGCTCCTTCTTTCTTCGATCCACTTAATTACGCTCTTTTCAGGCCTATGTTCTCCAGGTATTGTGCCTGTAGACAAGCCTCGTCCACTAATTTGGGCTTGAAAAACATCACTTGCTCACACATATGGCGGTGTAGACCCCCTAAATACTTGAGGAGTACGTCTAGGTTCTTTGGAGAGATACCAAACATCATAGCCATCTTCCTGAATTCCGTTGTGTACTCCTACACACTTTGGTCCGAATTTTGCCTAAAGTAATGCCACTGGATCCATTGGTTCTCCATGTACCCAATGGGGTAAAAATGTGACTTAATGAGGTTTTTAAAATCCTCTCACTTAGTCACTGGAGGTTCTCTCTTCAACCTCAGGGATTCCATGTGGATCTCCTGCCAAGTCAGTGCATGGCCCTCTAATTTCAGCTGTGTGAATGAGGTCTTTTTCCCTTCCTCGATCTAATGGACACTGAAATAAACTTCTAGTTACTGTAACTAGTGGTTCAGCTTTAGAGCACCAATCTTGCCATGGTACAACTTGATATCAATTTTTTCTTCCATTTTAAATAGGGACTGTGATTGGTTCAAGACACTCGAATGATGTTGATCTTTTTCGAGTCCTTTCTTCGATTGGTTCTATATTTCTCCTTGATCTTCTGATCCCCATTTTGATTTGTCCTCTGCATTCGAACCCCCGTCTTCTCCAAATATCCCTAGCTTGCTATTCAAGGCTACCATGAGGAGGCTTAAATTACGGTTGATATCTTCGACTTGTTGTTCCAACTGCATAAACCTCACCTCTGCAAGATCACAAAGTTCGTTTACAGATTCATTGACCATGGTTAGGGTTCTGTGATTTTCGACCTCGCTGATGTAGATCCCTGTAATATCCAACAAATACCCAACGACACTTGCTCCGATACCAAATGATCTGTAAATTATCATGGATATTCCACTGGACATTTTGTCACAACATATTTGATAATATTATATTAAAAATACGAGATTCTACACTATTACAATTTTTCTAAACTTTAATATCTATAGATTTAATTGTAATTAGTGCATGCATGTGAATGGAAATTATGCAAAAAAGTAGAGAATGACAAAATAATCTCACACACACACATAATACACAAGATATTTTCGATGGGAAACATGTTCGGGAGAAAACCCAACTAGAAGGTGAGGCCGATTCGTTCTCTTTCTCTATCTGGAAATATGGATGTAGGTATAAAAAAGTAACGCATGTGGCCCGTGCACTACTATATTGCACAAATCCTCTATGTTTGCTCTACCTCCTATCTCTCCTTGCTATATTTTCTCAACTACGGAACAAAATTCTCTTGAAAGAATGGAATGCCTCTTCCTCCTAGTACCCCAGTTATAACATAGCCCGATGGCCTACTAGTGGTTAGTTTTGACAACATCAACTCTTAAATAGAGTTACAATATTTACAAACTGCACTCTATTATCCCGACGAATCCGTGATCATCACAGAGTGTGGGTCTTCCATCGATTGCGATTACGATGGGGTCCCCCGAATGCAATATGTTATATATCATGTTTTATATTCCCTGTGGGTCTGTCGTATCGTAGAGTGTCTGTTGTTTGGGCATGGGACTGTCCGTCGATGGTTGGAAACACAAATAGTCTTGCTTCCAGTTTAATTGCACAGTTAAAAGAATTTTCCATGTTTGTAAGGGTTGTTTCCACATACTATTCAGGGGCCCAAGAACATCTATAGAATATGTACGCTCACTTAACTTGGTCTATTGTTTGAATTGCCCGGGTATTGAAGGATTACTGCCATGCTTATAAAAATCCATTTTTGTGTTGGAAGAAGGTAGAGAGGATAAACATAATAGTTCAGAAGTATTGTACAATAGACCCTGACCTTGGCAGCAGGCTGAGACCTCATCTTGAGCAGCAGGGAGGTTTCGAGAAGTTGCAGAAGTCCCGATTATCCACATTGGGTGTTTGGATAGGCATTTTTGGATGATTCTTTGCTAGAAGTTCAGTGGTTCTATCTATTTTTGAAGCTGGGATCTCCATTATTTGTCCATCTTCTGGCTTGGAGGTATAAGGATTGTAAAGAATGTTTCTTGTACTTTTATGTTTTTTTATGCCACCAAATGAATGAAGGCCTCCCCACTATTGAGCAGGGCCCGAAGACGTAGTCCAAATTTGACGAACTCCGTCATCAAATCATTGTGTCATGGTTTTAGTTTTCTTTTGATTATTTCCACATTGTTTAAGTGATTTTAAGTTCCATGGTTAATTAACTCTATTATATGTAACTCTGATGCATCTGTAAGTAAAAAATTTTGGATCAAGAATACAGGTTATGACATGAGTGTTGGCTACAACTAGAAAGTGCGCTAGGCTATGGGAGAGTGTCTAGCACATATTATTATGATTATATATGATCAAATAATGCAGAAGAGTGCACTAGAACTACCTCTAGTGGTGCACTAATATGAAACACATGTAGGAGTGAAAAGAATCAAAGGTGACACTTGCAACAGTGAGAAGAAGTGAAAACAACTCTGGCAAAAGATACAAAAAGTGAAAGGAACACATGCTAGAGAAAATAAAAAGTAAAAATGACACTTTTTAAAGTGAAAGTAAGTAAAAATAATAGTCATGAAAGTGAAAGTGACACTTATGAAATCAAAAGTGTGCAAAAGTTACAGTCGAGGAAACTCATTAGAATGATAATACAATTGCAACTAAGAGTGAGAAAATGATTCACTCACAATATTGCATGATCTCTGTCAACTAATATTTCACACTGACTATCAACAAGAATTGTGTAGTCACTGTCTTCATGAACTGCACGGTGATTGTCAACAAGGGTTGTGTAGTGACTATCATCAGGAGTTGCGTAGTCACTATTATTGGGCATTGTGTAGCCACTATATCTAGGTACTTCATATGAATTACTCAGAAATATTGCACAGTGACTACTCTCAAGGATTGCGCAATGTCTGTCTTTAAGGGTAAACATTGACCACTACGCTTGCAAGAAGAGGGTGTGCTTGAGAATGCATCAAAAGGCTAAGCATGTGTAAGAAAGTGTGTTTGACAGTTAGAATCTTAGAAAATATAAATTGACCATGAAGTGAGAATGAACAAATTGAGGTGACAAATCATTGGATCATAAGTAGTCTATGAAATTCATGTGTAGGAAAATTTTTGGAGGGTGTTTGTCGCAGAGACAATACTTGGCAACACATTGGCAGAACTCCAACTTCTCTATTTAAGTCTAGCTTTATGCATAGAATCTAGTATTTTAGGAAGTATTGATTCATTGCGTGGATTGCCTTATCTTCCTCATTTATCCCAGCTATGGACGTAGTCTCTTATATCCCCTTCTCGGCTGAACATATATTCCTAAAGGTTACCATATCACAGTTGTTTCAATTAAGGAGGAGGGTCATATTAGTTGTGAGTTTGAAAATATCATAATTTTAATTTCATCTCTAGTATTTCTCTGGCTGCCAACAGGCCTATTCAGTACCTCGATGACATCACTATAGGAACAGAAGCATTTCTTCGCTGCCAATGAGCTTGTTCAATACCCTGATGAAGTTACTTGTTTCACCTCCTTGTGCAGGAAGCCTTTCTCTTCTTTCACCTTTTATTTTATTTTCATTATGTTCATTTGAATTTTATCAATGTTTATATCTCCAGGGTAGAAGAGGGATCCCAACTTATTGAGAGCAAGAGAGGTTGTTCCTTCGGAGACAATTATATAGCTTTGTAATTAATACGCTTGCCATTAGTTTTCCCCTTTTCCTTCTCTACTTGATTGGATTGGCATGCAAAACACCATTCAATTATAACACCAAGTCAAGGAATTAAGATCCTGAAATAGACATGGGTTTCATAGTTCTACTTATGGATTTCTGGCTGAGTGAATTGTATTTTCCGTTGAGACATCATTTACCTTAGAGATATGTAGGCCAAAACAAATAGGAGGAATACAGATTAACCAAGTTGCTCGTTATCACAATTTCCTTTTCAAAACTTTTCCACATCGTATTTTGACCCAAAAGAGAGTAGTTTTCATGCATGGTATTGTTGAACATAACACAAAAGAAAAGACATGACAAGGCAAGAGGGACAAGAGAAAAAAATAAATAAATATAAGATTCAAAAGAAAAGCAACATGCAAGAAGGGAGGAAAAAGAAAAAGTAAATGCAAAAACTAAATAAAATGTAGGGTACATATAATACAAAAGAAAACTAAAATGTGACCAGACCTACTCCTAATCTAATTTGATAGAAGGCCAGTGTTAAGTGTAATGAAACTTCCAGTGTAGCCATCGAAGTTTTTCCTGACCTACAAATACAAAGATATGAGCAATTAAAATAAATATAAAGCGATGTGCCAGCGTAAATATAAAAACTTGAATAATTTGCACCAGAAATTGAAGATTTGGCCTATAGGCAGAAAAATGTGCCATAACAACTAGCTTTATCCATTATGTAGCCTTACCTTTTCGATTAGAACAACAATCATACAAACCTTCAAAAATTCTCGTGTATGTACCTTCATTCGTGTTATCATCCTTTGAAAACATGAAGAAAGATCGAAGCTTATTATTAGCGACAAAGCTTGCTAAGTAAGATGTTTCCATCCAATCATAAATTCAATCATGGAATTCAAAACAATCCTCTGGGAAATCATGAAATCCTTGAGAAAATGAATTTTCAATTAATGGCACAAAGTCAAGGGGAGAATATTGTAAGGGACATTGAATCTGATCATGATAAAAAATCTTGTCAATATCATGAAGGCATGGCATAACCATTAGCAACAAATGAAGTGATTCAACTACTTAACGACTATTTGAAAAGTGAGATGATGAATCATAGGAAATTTTGGACTTAATTTGACCAAAAAATGTAAAACAATTATCATCAGATACACTCGCGGGAAAATACTGAATTGAAAGACAATTGTCAAGGCCAATGTTATGATCATATGGGTCGATTAAGACATCTACTTTTCCATTATTTGAACATAAAGATGGATCAATTTGAGTAGCTTCACAAATTATTTGAATAATATAATCATTCTCCTCACATGTTGAATGCAAAAATTCACCATCTTGCATCTGACTATAGTCTAAAACAGAATCATAGAAATCAAAATAATTAAGAATGCATGCTAGTATAACAAATACAAGATACCAATCATGATATAATGAATCAACATGTACTGAATCATATTCAACCTTCACATAAATTTGGGACATTAAACAATCAAGATGAGTAATTTGATTCACCAAATAACTCAAGCATTCACTAACACTCAAAAGGATAACTTATTCTAGAAGGAAATTCATTAGGATCAAAATATTCCCAAGAATGACCATGAGTTGATTATTTTCAGGAGCATTTGATAGATGTAAATCATTTAGCCAATGCGAACATTTGTCATGATAATTAAAAGGATGAACTTTAGAACTCTTCCCATCCATGGAAGATGTAAATTCGAATCCTGAGTTCAATGCAAGAGGTCTACATGAAGATAAATTAATAAAATCCTCTACTCAATCAGAAACCCAATCTTGAAAATTAGAAAAAATGTCTCAAAGAACCCAAAATTTATCAAGAACGAGTTTGCATCCAGTGAAACAATATGGAGAAAAGAATTTTGCAATAAAATCTAGATCTGACATAGTTTTCGGATCTCATCAGGATTGCGAGAACCTAACATAACCATCAACGAGAGTTGAAGTGTCTTGACTCCCTAACAAGTCCCATAACTTTGGAATGTTGGATAATTACATTTTGGGAGTTGAGTCAAATTGTGAATTGTATATGGATAACTACTACTAGTTATTTCAATAGGATCACTATTATCTAGATGGAAACTATCTACATCACTGGTTTGGTCAAAATTTTCAAGTGCAAGAAACATATCACTCAAGTCATAAGGTTCTTCTGATTGTGTATATGAGAGTTTATAGATCAGAGAAATATCATGAGTAACTTGGACTAAAGAATTATCCTGATGCAAGACTGGAATTTGAAAAACATGGGATGGATGCTTAATGATATAATTTATTTTTTCTTCATCATGTACCACCTTACCATCTTGTGTCAATTCAAGTTCCTTTTCATTAGATTGTGAATTCGAAGAACATGGTATATTCTCATCATAGGTTAGTTCATCATAAGCAGTAGGAAACAAGGGAACAAAAGATGAAGAAGAAGATTCCACAAGAGAATCTTCTTAAGAAATCAAAATGTTGGCCGATGTGCCAAGGAAAACATTCCCATATATATCACTAGAATTATGGTCTGTTGGATACCTATACCAATAGGTTTCATATTTCATGATTGGCAAATTCAAATGCCAAATATGCTCTGCTTTGCTGATACAAAGATCCCATATTTCCAAGACAAGGCAAGGTGTGTACATGCCCTCATGTTTACTAAATTTTGATGGATGGTCCAACAGTCCAATCTGGATCATGCCATGTTTCAATTTGCTGTTGTAGAGTAGAGAAAGAAGTCTGTCCAAACTGTTTAATCTTGGCAGACCAATAGTTAGGTAGAGAAACTAAGGTTCCCAACTGCTTAATTTGGGGCCTTGGAAGCAATAAGGGTAGTGCTAGATAGGTAATCAAAAGAAAAAGCCAATGGAAAAGAAAAATCACATAAGGATCTGCAAGTCCAAGTGCACCCTCCAAGAAGAAACAAAAAAATGCTAGGCAAGTAGATGGGTAGGTAGATGGGTTGCAGAAGTGGTATTCCTTTCAAGCTGAATCTTGCTGGTAAACATAAGGAAAACAACAAAATGGAGCATGTCTAACTTCCTTTTTCCTAGTGTTGCACTCATTACTAACATCCCTACACCAATTGTGTTTGTGAAAGAATTCAAGGTTTTATGTTGGTTCTGGTTTCCTTTAAGAGCCACATTTCTTGTGCAAAATTATTTTCATTTTGATCTACTCCCTAAGCTAAGTTGTTTTCAAATAAACCTAGTGATATCACTCCTCATTCACCTTCTCCCTCCATATTAACCCTTAACTTCTATTATCTAATTTCCTATGTCACCCTTTCCCTACTATTATAACACCATGGTGTATAAACCCCAAGCATTCTATAAATATCCCCTCCTTGGCATTATAGCCATATGTTCACCACTAGGGAATCAAATTGACATCTGGTCAGTTTAAGAACCCAAGCATTACCTCTTTTTCTCCTTCAGAACTCATTTACCTATTCAACCCTTCATTTTGCCTAAGAAGCCTTGGAAAAAACCCATTTGCACCCTTAAACCCGCTCAGAAGGAAAAAATACGTTGAAAACCCACTTTTCTGCCTTATCCTAAGTTTGGGACCTACGTGCGATTTTATACAAAAATACATTAAAAAACCATTTTCCGGACTTATCCAAAGTTTTAATGCCTTGCGCGATTTTATAAAGAAACATTGGAAAACCATACAAATTCGTTAATATTTCTAAAGGCCCCGCCAGGCACAAAACCCACGAAAAATCATTTTTTATTGCCCGCCCGACGTCGTATCGTCCTGACAGGTTATTGGCCCGTCAACCGTCCGATCGGGCGCTTTTCATCCAACGGCTCACGTGGATATCGGACTGGCCCCGACGTCCGAAAGATAGTGTCCGATATCTGTCAGAGGGTGACGTCAGGCCTCGGCCACACGTTGCCCCCATAGCGTATCGGAGCCCCCTTTGCAACTCCACTTCCGTATCAAAAGCGGTGCGATATGATACCGCCCGCGGTTTCTGGTTTCCACTAATCCGCTTGCCAACGTCACTGCCAGCGTCACTGCTACATCATCGCCGCGTCCGCGCCCCCGTCTGCCATTGCTCCACCTGTCTGCCACCTCACCATCCCCGTGGACCACTTATAAGCCGCCACGTCACCTGATGCCATCATGCTGATGTCATCCGACCCTGACCCCACCCCATGACGTCATGCTGACGTCATCCGAAAAGGGCGCCAATGTTCCAAAAATCCATATTTTTTCCAATTTTATGCATTTTTTGCACTTTTTGCATAAACTTCTGTTGCGTCTTCTGCATATATTTTACGACCAATTTCAAGCCAACCTGTTGAATTCAACCTGGAGACCATCGGCGCGCCAACCCACCTACATTTGTGACCCGGACTGTCAAGTTTACCAGGTATTTATCCCTGCGAATCCTCTTTGTGCCTGGTTTTGTCTGCAAATTGACTATATTCACTTAAAACACAGAAAAACACATAATTCATCGGCAAATCCCTTGCGCCCAGTTCCCATTTGAAGTTGGAAGCTCGAAATTCATTGGCTAAGCCTTGTTACCAAAGCTTTCTCATAACCTGCATTCTGTTCGCGCAGTCGTGAATAGGGAAATCGAACCTACACCTAATTACTAAGAAAGAGTCTGTTAAAGACAAGTATTTTCCTTCTCAAGTGTTGTGTGCAGTATTTCAATTGCTGCCATTGACCCTTCTGCCCTCTGTTTCTCAATTCACCTCTTCTTCCAAGAAATAATCTTTTCTGTTACTCAGCATAAGTAACACTAATTTACATACAAAACAGAGTTCATAAGTAACCATGGATACACCAGTAGTACCTGTGGCCCTCAATATTGCCCCTTTGAATGCCCCTCAGAGAGAATTGGAGTGGCAGGCTTTAGTAGATTTGGATTACCAAATCTCAGAGGAATTCCTAATAAAAAGCAAGTTCCACCTCCACCTGCTAAATGAATTAAAGGACAAACATGAAACTGGAATAGATGTATTGGGCATTTGGGATTCCTTCCTCCCAATCTTCAAGCTTCCTCAGGTCAATCAATTCCCTGACCTAATTCACCTATGTGCTGAATGTTATGATCCCACTCAGAGAGTTGTTCTTGACCCTTCAGGCTCAGTTGTTTTCTACATTACCCCTGAGGCCATCAGAGAGATGCTGCAATTCAAGACTGAGAAGAAATTGGTTCCCCTATCTTTGTTTGATCTGATAAATCAAGGAGCTAAGATGTTGATAGATGCTCAGATCACAAAGCTGAACCAACTATTTATTAAATCTGATACTGTGCATTACCCTCCCATTTTTCATGGTTACCTCAACCCATTGGGCAGGGACCTTGCAGATATGATCAGTCCCATTCTGGGTTATAATTCAATTGAGTATATTGATGAAACTGTATTGGTAATGATGCTCATGTTTTCCCCTGGAAAAACTCCAATCTGCTATGACTATGCCACCTACATATCAGACATAATGCATGAGAAATTTATGAACCTATCAAGGGAAAATGTGTTCAGATACTCCTCCTACATCTACCACCTAATTTTATACTATCAACATGAGAAATTTTCCTTTGTTGTGAAAAGAGTGGATGCACAAGGAAATCCAAGGTCAGTAGTGTATTGGACCTCAGTTTTTCACTGCAAAGCCTATTCTCCATACACTTACTGTGAGTTTATAGACCTTTCCATCCACCCAGCCATGTCTCTGTTCCTCAGCTCACCTCCTCCAAGACTGACCGATGAGATGCAGAGGATCCTTCAGTTGTCCAAGGTATACAGCATTGGGGATGGGTATTTTTACCAAAACTACACCGTTATTAGAATATATGGTTGTGAGTTACCCCCATACAGACTACCCAAATATGTGCCCATGAGATTGTTTGCCCTTGAATACTTCAGGCAGTTTGGGAATGCCGATGTAAAGAACTTTTCAGGCAAAGGCAAGAAAGCACAGCTGAAGGTAAAAAACCAACTTGGCCACTTTGTTTTTAACAAGAGGGAGGAAGGTTGGCAAGAGGCAGACAGAATGCTAGAAGGCCTTGGCCTAAAGACGAGTTTCCTCTGGTAACCTTATGACCCAAATCACTTCATAACCTTAAGAAGGGTCAAATATAGGCTGTCCAGTTATGACCATGTAAGGTTGCCTCACATAGAACAATATGCAAATCAAACAAAATGGAAGAGAGGCACAAGAGAGGAACCTGTCACACAAGAAGAACTAAATGAAAGAGCAAGAAGAAATCTCCTTAAGGTGGCTGACTTAGAACTTCCTACACAGGTATTCGCTCTCACAAGCCCTCAAGTGGGAGCAGCTGCCTCATCCTCCACAGCACATCAGGAGGCAGTGAAAACTACAGATCAAGCCTCCAGCAAAGGCAAGGAGAAAGAAATGGAGCAAGAACAGGTATAGAAAGAACAGGTACAGCAAGAACAGGTACAACAACAACAACAGGTACAACAGCAAGAAAAGGAGCAGCCAGTGCAAAAAGAGAAAATAGCAGAGGCCCCAATGGTCACTGAGCAGCAGCCAGCACAAATGGTGCCTCCTAGGCAAGAAACAAGAGCTGAAACTTTAGTCCTCCAAACCCCACAAAGAGAGGACATAATCAGGAAAAGGGACAGAGAGACTCCCCTCACTACATCAACAACTCAAGGGGAAAAGAGGCAAATATTGAACCCTTTTTCAGAGGAAGAAATGCCAATAGGGCAATCTTTGGGCATGGGCCTACCTAGCATGGAGGCCTCAACAAGTTCCTTCCAGCAGGAACAAGAGAGGGAAATAGGAGGAGAAGTTAGCTCCTCAAGCCAACAAAGAGGAGGTGAACAGAGCATCAAGAAGTAGTTCAAGGATATTAAGAAGAGAAATTAGCCCATAAGGCTGCAATTATATAATCATTTGTTGAAAATGGCTCCCACCAACCAGCAAAGACTCATGTCTACTTATGATGTCCATGAGGGCAAAATGATCATGAGCCATTTCATGCCAGCCGTGCAGCAGCCACAGTCAGCTGCAGATTACATCAGGACCAACCTTGAGGTCCTTGCCAAGGACATCCACCCGATGGATCAGATTGAATTACACAAGCAAACGGGTGAGATGGTATATGCCTCCTTGGCAGACAAAACATTGGTGAACTACGGGCTAGAAAATAGCCTAAATAATACAACTGCACAACTTGAGTTGGAAAGAGCATCCTCTCAAGCAAAGGACAATAGGATCAAAGCTTTGGAGGAAATCAGAATAGAGCTTGGGCATGATCCTAAAGATGTCAAAGCACTGCAGGAGCTGTTGAAACTAAGGGATGCTGATATGGCAGCATTAAGGAAAATGATCAAGATCCCAACAACTCTTCATCCCCAAACTGAAGAAGTCGCCCAGCTAAGACAGGACAAGGATGCAGCAGCTATGCTGGTAACACTGTATAAATAGCTCATCCAAACACAAGAAAAGTTGGAGGAATCAGAGGCTGCACTTCAGGCAGCATTACAACAGAAAGAGGCAGGCCAAACTTCATAGCCTCCTCCAAAAATAGTCAATCTGGAAGAAGCCCCTCAAACCATTGCCCCTCCCATTCAGCAGATAGAGCAAGCAGCACCCTCCACCTCAGCACCAACAACAGAGCAGGCTGAAAGTCTTGATATGCAGAAGCTCAGAAATGAAATTCAAGTCTTGGAGGCCCAAATGACAGAGCTAACTCAAGCCAAAGAAACTTTGGCTAAGCTCAATGAAAAATATGACAAATCCAAGCAAAACGTAGCTGAAAGAGAAAGAGAGGTAAAGACTCTCAAAAGGAGGATAAATGAGCTAGAAAAAGAGCTCACACTTGATAGAGTAACAGCTGAGCTCAAGAGAATCCTGTGGGACAATATTGGCCAATCCATCACAGACCAGTGGGAATACATTGAGGCCATTCATGAGCAAATGGGGCTCATTGGAAAAGCACATAGGGAAATCCAAAGAGCAAGGGCATCTCTAGGCAGTATGCCTGAGGTTGCCACCAGAATGATAAATGTGCTTAATTATAGGACAAGCTCTCAGCTGGTCAAAATGGGAATTGCCAACAGGACTGAGACCATTTCGATGGTCAAAAGGGTCCTGACACTAAGAAACCTAGTACAGACCTTAGAGAGAAGAAGCCAGGATATGCAGGCAAACATTTATAAATTCTAGGACAAGTTTATAGCATTGCAGAACAGAGGTCTTCCTAGCTTGATGGGCACCTCAGGAAGATTACTTTCCCATGAAAATTATGCTAAGAGGGTCAACACCTTTGCTACAAGTCAGATTGCAGAAAAGGCCAACATATCAGCAGAATCAGGGCCAGCATCAGGACAGACCCTTTTCAATAGGGTAGAGAGCTTATTCTTTATTATGAATGAAATCAGTCACTTCTTTGATGAGCCTCCCAATTTTTATAAATATACAGAGGCAGATGAGACCATAGAGGCAATTTTGAGGCATCAATTGCCCACACAGGAAGTCTGGAATAGTTTGATACAATTACTGCTAAACCAAAGCCAGTAATTATGTTTTTTCCATTTGAAATATATAAGTTGTCATGCACAGGAAAATTTTGATATATCAGCATGTATGCAAAGAGAGGCTGAGCCAACTCAGCACAACCATTTGGCCACCACAGCAGCACTGATAGTTACAGGTGACAGGGCCGAAAAGCTACAGGAGGATAGAGCTGCAAAGACACGTCATTCAGCAGTTATAACAAAGCGTTCAACCGACTCAGTGACCTCCAAAGGTCGAAATCTTCTGACAGAATTAAAAAGCATTTATGTTGTATTGAAAGTTGTAATAACTTCCTATCTATTATTTCTGTACGAGTTGGTGAAGATATTTTATTTCTCAGATGACTCAATGCCTGAGATATTTTGTATGAAACACTTCTATATATTCCCCCTCGCGTGAGTTTGCAGGGGTTGGATGTTATTGATATCTTTGATATAGTTCTTTTACTGTAAATTCTCAGAGAAGTAATACAAAGGCAGTGGAATTTCCAAAGCTCTGTGTTGCTTGATGCATTGTGGTGTTTAACTGAAGGTTACAGGATTCCTGCATATTTCATGACACAATAAGTTTTCCCTACAACTCCTTGTTATGTGTTTTGTTATCTTTCATATCTCTCTCATGTTTCTGTTCTTACAGTGAATAGCAAGGAAAAAGAATAGTTCCAGGATTTAATCACAGATTACCCTGAACTCAATCTAAGCTATTATAAATGTTTTTCTTCAGCTATAGTAATAAAGGTGTAATTCTTAATTGCTACCCTTTCACACTATATCTTTCACAGTGATTATTGTTCCAGGAATTCAAGTTTGCTCCTGAGGAATATATCTCTTTCTCACACCCCAGCTTAGTGGAAAATTCTTAATTGCTTTTCACTGGTTGATTACATTCCACCATCATAATTTCAAGTTTGTTTCATGAAGTATCTAAATGGCCCTGTAACTCTAGCTGCTCGAACTCAAGATTTCAAGAAACCAATAGCCACAGACTCCATTGCCCAATGGACTAACATTATCTGCAGATCTCCACTTTAAGTACAGAAAGATATCCTTCCAACCAAACATAAATCAAAACCCATCTTTCATAACTAGCCTAAAATCTCCACAGAACAGAGACAAACTTTAAAGAGAGCCCTCTCTGATTACAGCTGGGCTAGAAGCCATAATCCAAAGATTGGTTAGTGGTTACCCCGACCGTATTCCCTTGGGAGTCATAGGGAACAACTTGGGTGTTAACATAAATGGGGACTCCACTGGGGATCTCTTTAGGATTTTCTAATTGCTATATATCTCCTGAAGCTACAATTAAAATCTGAATATCAGTCAAGAAGCCTTCAAAGCTGTTTTTTTTTCCCAAACACTAACAACTTTAGGGAAGAGCTGATTCAGTCAATCTTCATACTAGTTTTGAGATATATATAGCCTTTTCAAAATCTTGTCCAGTCCTTGCAGATACAAAATTTTCCTAAAAAACTCAAAAGACTAGCTCAGAAACTGGCTCCCAAGAAGAATCTTCGGTACACTAGGGCAAATCCTGACCCATATCCACCCCCTGTCTTTGAAAATCCTAACACAATCCCTAAATTTGTTAAGAAGCAACAAGGGCCAGATAAGCTTGCTGACTTAAGTCCAGAGACAGTTCACCCCAACCCCATCTCCACTCCAATCAAGGTTCTTTTTTGGTCTGCCCCCAATTCCCATAGTTCTCCATCCACATCTCAAAGCCCCCATCCCACATCCTCATCCCCCACACATGCTCCCTTGGCCAATACTCTAGGTTCTGCTACACCTGTTACCCCTGTGGTACCTATTGTTCCTTTTGTCCCAGTTGTCCTTGTCAATCCCCCAAACCCTGTGAATATGGCTATGAGATATGCACCTCTGCAATTACCTGCTAATCCTGCAACTTTACCTCAGGATTACCAAGCCAAAATATCATATTTTGACTCCACTGGCCCTTACTCTGCTATTCAGCATGCCAAGAGGATGCAGGATCACTTTGAAAACTATGAGATAGATGATGATAGTGTGAGGATGAGAATCTTTGTCCAAAGCTTAACAGGTGATGTCCGAACTTGGTTCAAGTCACTTCCTGTTAATACCATCACAACCCCTGATGAGCTTTACCAAGCCTTTACTAATAGATGGGAGAAAAAGAAAGATCCCCTGCATATACTGGGTGAATATGACACAATCAAGAGAGGTCCTCAAGAGACCGTTCTGGAGTATTGTGCTAGATTCAACAATGTATACAATGCAATACCCCAAAACTTAAGACCTCCTCCTGATTTGGCCTTATACGAATTCCCTGATGGATTTGACCCTGACATGGCATATCAGCTGAAGGAAAGAGCACCTGAAACTGTCCAAGATGCCCAAAAGGTTGCTGTCACAGTACAAGAAAACCTGATTGCTAAAAGAAACAGGGCAATATTGGAAAAAAGAACCATGTATAAAGAAGAACCCTCAGCCTTTGATCAAAAACTTGATGCAATACTTAATGGTATGAAGAGGTTGGGTGATAGAGTGGAATCGGTTGAGAGAAAAGCATCATGGGAAGCACCTCAAAACAACCCTAACAGAAATCCAAACTTTAGGAGAAATCAAAACAAAAACGTTGGCAAGGCTAATTCTGATCTAGAGATAAGACCTCCGTTCCAGGAGAACTATGCTGAAACATCCACTTCAGGTGAGCAAGTGGATGACACCCACATCAACCTAATGGGCCTTAATGATCAGCACCAAGTTTTCCTAAGTCAAGAAGATCATAAAGGTGATGACATTGAACAATTCCAAACCAAGTCAGGAGAGTCTTTTGACTTCAAACAAGGCTATGACACAACTGTTTATGAAGTTCATAAAAAATACAAACTAAGAAGTAGGACTGTAAACATAACACAGCCTGAAGAAAAAAAAGGATATACTGCAGCCTAAGGGTGCCATAGTAACAGAACCAATTAACACAACTGATTCACTTACAAAGGAAGTAACCATTGAAGAAGTTACTGAACAACTTCCCTCAATACAGCAGCCACTAGCTGCACCTTCTTTGCAGCCCAATCCAAGTAAAATTCCTCAAGAGATGAATGAAAAACACAAGCCCCAAGATCAAGACAAGGATCAAGAAGAAAACGTACTAAACAAAGAAAAGGTGGTCACCCACAACACTAAGGTTCAATCTGAAAAGCCCTTTGACTTGGAAGCTGAAATTGACAAACTGAAAATAGCCATCCCTCTTGCAGAACTAGCCAAGCATGACATTTACAAACAACAGATTAAGAAACCCCTCCAACTCACTCGAAACAAAGACAATGTCAATGTGTTGGATGACACCCCAGAATTGCTGTTTGGTCCAGAGGTTGATGGAAAAACAGCAGGCACAGGGATTTTACCTTTCTATGTCAGCTTGCATGTTCATGATAAGATACTACATAATGCAATGTTTGATTCAGGCGCCTCTCACAACCTTATGCCTAAATCATTAATGGAGAAGCTCAACCTGGACATTACAAGACCTTATAAGGACCTATTTTGATTTGACTCCAGCCAAGTTAAGTGTTTAGGCTTGATAAAAGACTTGTGTGTTTCCCTTGTCCAATATCCAAATAAAACAATCTTAATGGATGTTGTTGTTGCTGATATTCCACCCAAATATGGAATGTTGTTATCAAGATCATGGGGGACTAAACTTCAAGGTTCCCTACAATTAGACATATCATATGCCACAATCACAGTCTTTGGTCAACCCAAGAGACTATATAGAGAGTCACTCATGAAATACATGGTCAGTAGTGAAGAAAAGCCTCAAAACTTCCCCATATATGCTGTCCATTCTGATATTGATTCATATATTCTCTATAATGATAATTCATCTTACAAATAATGATGATGCCAAGACACTCAAACAAGGTCAAGACTTTAATGAACAAGCTGCAGCTCAAGAAATAAATATGATCCAATCAAGTGATGAGACTGTTCTAAAGGACAAACTAAATAAAGAACCAAAACTTCAACTCACAATTCCAGACCACAAACAAGTTATCAAGTCTCCCCTAGAACAAGAGATCCTATGGTTCCTTGAATTTGATGGGTCAGTCAACAAGTTAGGGGCAGGAGCTGGAGTTTGGATACACAATAAACAAAACAGCC
>APFE031374041.1:0-10231 GCA_000404065.3 Pinus taeda | reverse complement strand
TTCAGCAATCTTTGATTATGAAAAATATGACAGTTATAGTGCGAGTCTTTACTCAGAGAAATTGCTGGAAAGGAAACTGACCAACAACTACTACTACCAACCAACCAACCCTTCACAATATCGCTTCGGGTGGTATTCATAAACAAAATATCAAGAAGAAATCATTACAATTGACCTTGACAGGTCTGCTTATAACTCTTCGACAATCTAAATGCTGCTGAAATTAAATGCAAGTAAATCTTTTTTGACTGCGTTGGGGGCAGCTGAATCGGAACAAGTGACGAGGTGGCCCTTGGGGACCATATGCGATGCTGCTGAGGTGAATGAGCTGTGGGGCTGCAGTTCGGCTTTGGTGCGAATTGAATGTGCAATTATTACGGTTTGAGAGCTTCAAGTGACTTCACTCTCCTTCTGTGAATCTGCTGGAAGATATTCAATTTTCTCTTTCTTTGGGCTGCCGCTCAAGATATTCTCTGATACACTTTGTCGCTACATTGATGGTTTCCGCCATCGACTGATACTCTTTGACATGCTTGATATCTGCTGATTTTATCTGATACACTTTAAACTCTTTGATTGATCTGTTGCTGTCTTCAAACCGGATCCTTTGGCATGCTTGGGCGATTTTCGGGCTTTTTCGGCGCGCAGTGGGCTCGTCAACCGGAAGATTCCTTGAATATTCCTCGAAATGGCCTATTTCCCGTAGCGATGCGCGAATAGTGCTTCGCGCTATTCGTGCATCGGAAACTACCTCTGTTTCTTGATCTAGAGCTCCGAAGTGCGACTTTTCTTCCTGCGCGAAGCTTTTTTGGCTTTTCTGGCTACTGACGTAAGCAAGGCGTCGGATGTACGGCGGATGACATCAGCTGTGGGTCCCTGGTACAGCACGATGTGGTGAGGTACTGGATAAACTGTGGTGAAGAGACTCCGATGCGATATCGCGATATCACGTCGGCGGGAAAGAGGGGGATCATTAGGTTGGGCATTTGGCGCTTGCGACTGCCGATATGCGATATCGCGATATCGCATCGGCAGAGAGGAAAGGTGGACGGGTTGGACACTCGGCGTTTGTGACCGCCGATCGCCGATATCGCGATATCGCATCGGCGGGGGAAGGATGGGTTATGTTTTGCATGAGTGTGAGAGTGCGGGGCTGTGACGCGAAAACGGTTTTGAGGGGAAAAGTAAGTAAGTGGGTGTGAAGGTCATATAAGGTTTTCGGAAGGGGTCCGACTACCTCGGGGGAACTTTATACTTTGGAAGGATTCCATCGTATTTTGGGAAGTGGTTAGGGGGTCGGGGCTTTTGCTTAGTTTCTGATAAACTGAAAAATTCCCGGGAACTGATATGGTTATTTTTCAACCAGGGGAGGGATATTACATAAGGGACTTTTAGTTAATATTAATACGGGGACAGGAAACATAGGGAGCTAGATAATAATGTTAGTGGTTAATATGGAGATGATAAGAAAGCGCTAATTCGGAGACTTAGGCTTTACAGGGTAGGACCTACTCGGGAGAAGAATGGAACAAACTTTGAGTAAAGCGATCTTTACTCAAGCAGATATTTGATGATAACTTAAGGTGTCAAGCAGATCTTGACCTCTTTTTTGGGATGTTAGTTAATGTTGGGGAAAACAAAGAAGGAAGTTGTTCTACCTCTTTGAGCCTTTTTGCTAAAATCTTTGTTGATTATGTTTGCTGATATTGATGCCTGCAAACTTGGAACTTGTCAGCAATTCACAGCCTCAGAACTACCTACCCAACCTACTTTTCCTAGCATTTTTTCTTCTTTAGCTTGGGGGTGCACTTAGACTTGCAAACCCATCATACATTTTCTTTTGATGCTTTCCTATCTACATACTACCCTTATTTCCTCCAGAGCCCAGATTAAACAGTTGGACTCTTCTATTTCTCTACCTATCTAAGAGTCTGCCAAGATTAAACTGTTTGGACAGACTTACAATCTCTATATTCTAAAACAAGAAATTTAAACCTAGGGAGACCAAGATTAAACATTTTGGAGCTCCCTTTAACTAACAGTAGCGATACCAGGAAAACTTTACAAAATTTGAAGGCAATTGGATGAACTTGAAGTAGCCTTCTTCATATGGAGACTGTTTGAGCAAATATGGAGCATTGTAGCAAGAAAAGTACAACATATTTGGCCTGTGAAATGCCAATCTTGAAATATGAATACCTGCTGCAGCAGGAGCTAACACTTCCTTAACTTATTAGGTGTGTCCATACCATTTTCATAATCTAACAAAACCTCTTCCTCTTCCTAGAAGCCTTTTATAGTCCACCAAATGACCTAAGTTGACATATGGTACTGAGATCATAGTGCAGGTTGAGGTCAAGGAAAACACATTAGGTCATAATTAAAACATTGTTACTGATTGAAATCTACTTATGGAAAATCTTAGATACATGTTGATCTCATTTTTGAAAATGATAATGTTACCCTTACCAAAGGCAGAACTATTAAATTGTTTAATCTTTGATTCACCAAATTATATAATCTGTTTGCTAATATCATTAGCCCACAAAATAAAGTAGCCATGATGCATTATTACAATATTGTTGCTCCTACTTACCATCATAGGCTAGAGGAGAAAAATGTGAATAATCTAGGGTATTATTTACAAATATGATCAGAATATGAAGCACTTTTTTGTTGGACATGTCTTAAATAGAGCATAAGAGGAATATTGTATGACATTACTTTAATGAATTTAAGAGGAATATGCCATTTTTTGATGAGTGCATAAGAGAGAGTGTAATGTATCCTTAAGAGTGAGAGAGAGAGTTATGCAGAGCCATGAGAATTATAAGGGAGAGAGGTGTGAAGTGATTGAGGTGATGAAGGTGACTTGTAATTCCCATTTTAATAATAATATCATAGTTTCATAAAGTGTTATCACCTAAAAAATGATCACCTAGCCATTTCTAACTAGGTGGATAGAAATAAACCATGTAAGGTTAATTTTACCATAGTGAAATCAATTTCACGATACGAAATAATTTAGTAAATCATTCTTATTAAATTATTTTTGTTTAAATTAAAAAAAAAAACATGAGAATAATTGAATAAATCATTATTTATTTAATTTTCTCTAGAAATAATTATTAAATCATTCTTTGATAATTGTTTCTTAACACATTTGACAAAATCACCTAGGAATAATTACGTAAATCACTATTGATTTATTATCCCTTAATTTTATTTTTGGAATAATTATTAAATCACTATTTAATAATTATTTCAAATTCACACTTTTCTTAATCCTTGCAAAGTGATTAATAAATCATTTTATCTATTAATTACTTCAATCATCTTATAAATAAAGATATTTGACCATTTTAAATATATTTTTCCTCTCCAAAGAATATAATAAAGTACTCCTATCAGTTAGATCTTGATTTTTTCATTGATATTTTATTATTTTCCAATTTCTAATTTAGCCCATTACTTTGCTATAAATAATAGGGTTTTCCATCCATTCTTCACCATGATTACTATAATCGTCACCACTATCATCTTCTCACATTTGAGCTCCAACTTGAGTTCTATATTGCTTTTGTGTTTTTCCATAAATAACAGGAATCAAATTTTGTTAAGTAAGAAGTATTTTGGAAGGCCATATGAAATAGTAGATTTAGGGCTTGTTTGAGGATATGGATCACCTATATGCTAGAGGTCATTTTTCTTTGATAGGATGTGTTTTCTTGAATTAGAGTAGCATATTAATATAGTTAGTTTACAGTTGGCACCACTGCACTGGGTGCTTGCTTGTTGTTTGTTTCAATTTTTCGCTTATCATCCCCTTTTAGTCTTTTATGGCATCTTTTTCCTGATATCATTGTGCCCCCTAGGCATTTTTCATATAGACTTCATGGAATTCACCCCTAGTTTCCTTTAGGACACCTTACTCCTCCCCACCGAGCTAGAGGTTATCCTCTTATTCCTCATTCTGACTCTAGTTCTACTGATTCTTGTAGTTCTTCATTTGATTCCACATCTTCCCAACCTCGTAACACCACCATGTCAAGCACTAAAATGGGTGCAAGAAACCAATTTGGTAACCAAGGTAAAACCAAAAGTGGAACCTCTATTAGCATGGTCACTGCTACTCCATTGCTTCCCTTTATGGCTAGTTTGAGCCTCCTTGATTTCAGCTAGCTCATCAATGATCATCTTCTCCATGACCCCATTTTGCCTTCTATTCCTACCAAGCTTCCTTCTGACTTCCCCAAGTTTGATGGTATCCATGGAGAAGATCCCACAAATCATGTTTTCTCTTTTCATATGTTGTGTTTATCCAATTCCATCACTGAAGACTCCATTCGTCCTCATCTATTTCAATGTACCCTTACGGGAGTTACTTCCAAGTGGTATGTGGGCCGACAGCATGCCTCCCATTCCATCTTCATGACTCTAGCCAAATATTTTATGTCATACTTCCAGTTACCCCTCTGGTATGACACTGGTACTAAACTCTTGACCTCTTTCTATCAAAATTCTTCCACTGTCCTATCTAACCATGTTCAAGAATGGTGTAGAAGGAGGATAATTTGTATGGATCTTGAATTTAAAGACCCTCTCTCTATGGATTGGTTCCATAGATAAATTTTGGCCCCCATGGGAAAATATGTCACCTCCCACTTCCCCCAATGTGAGGAAGAAGCACTAAAGTAGCTTTGAAATATGAGCTAATCTATGCATAATTAGGATATGTTTATACCATCCTTCCTGATCTTCCTCAGCATGGTGCTCTTAATGCACAAGGGGAACCTCATAACACTGATGGTATTGTTGGATTCATCTCACAACCCCCACCTCCACCATATCCTCAACCTCACATGAGTTATGGTTAATCCCAATGGGGGACCAATTCCACTTACACCTATACCCCTCCTGTTCCTTCCCATTGAAACCCTTACCAAGGATCAATCATGTCATATGTATATACACATCTACATCAGTTAATGCCAGGGCCAATTGTCACTTCACCTGGTTATCAAAATGTTTCTGCCAATTATTTTTATCCTTATGAATTTCCTAGCACTTCGGCCCCTCTGGCACTAGCGCCCCAACCTCCCATGCCCCCTCCACCTCTTCCACAAAAACAACCACCTCCTCAAGTTAAAGTGTATGCTCAGCAGAGTGCATCTAATCCCCCCAAATCCAAGTAAAATAATAAGGGGAAGGATAACTAGAACTAGCCATCTCAAGGTATCCAAGGCAAACAAGTTCCACCACCTGATGAACCTTCGAGCAACCAACCTAATCCTGTGTTAGAACCTAAATCTACCTTAGGCTGAAGGAAGGAAAAATTTAGGGTAACCACACACCATGCTTTGTCTGGTAGCTAGCCCTACCAGAACAGGAGATGGCTCTATCCCTGTCACGCTCAGTAAATAAATAAATGATATGGTCTAAGATGTCTTATAGTGAATATTGATTTTAGGCTAGGTAAATAAATATGGAAACAAGAAGCAAATTTTGATAAATGACTGAGTTTCTGGGACGTATGGGACCAACGAATAGCAATGAGCAGAGAATTTAACACAAAGGCACAAATTACTTTGTGAGGCAAGACAAGTGGAAAGTCAAGCAATTAAATTTGAAATAATGTGGAATGGAAAGATTGTTTAGGAGGGTGAAAAGGGCATAAACACATGAATCGTTTTCAACAGAAGAAGAACACATAACATGAAACTTTCCCACAGGCAGAGCAATAAACATGAATTCTACCTTATCTTAGTTAGGAAATATCACTGGAAATGAATATGAATGAACTGTGAACATAACAAAATACATATGAAACATAAATAGAACACATTTGCTACACTCACACCACACGAATCTCATGAACCAGAGCCACTGCCTTTCATTAATTCTCTCTCAAAATATACAATGAAGAACTGAGTTTCTCTCCCACAGTCTCCCAGAAATTACAACCAATCCTTTGCAAATAGTTTTTCATACAATAAATAGACTATGCCATTGGGAAATAGAACGACCCAAATATGGGGAGTTTCTCAAATGATTACAACTGGAAATGGAAATCCAACCATTAGTTACAGGTGCATCATTACAAAAATGACAAATGGCTTGAGTGATTGCTCACCTTCCTTTGCCACTTCGATAGAAGCCAACTGTAGTGTCCTATCTAGGGTGTTAGACTGGGCTATATTTATTATCGACCAGGGTGCATAGACTTAGAGGTGTGTGCCTAAAATATATAGACATAAATGATCTAATCTAAGTCTAATTTTCCTAATCTCAATGCTATGATTTGATTCAATATCGAACTAAATCACCTTATGTATCACTATCAACTAAGATTCAATTCATAAAACGTTGTGTATCACTGTAATTAAAGATTTTGGTATCCTTACAGAGACATCATAAATAAAACCTCTGTTCAGTGGCTACTCAACATTCATTAACATTCATTAACAGTCATGCAAGATGAAATCGTAAACATAAAGTTCATGATAGTGCTTTACAAGGTAACACTAGATTGAATCCCTTACAGGATATGATTCACGATCCAAGTGATAATCTATTCAGGCGCACACATAAACATATAAACAAGCGCATTCATAAATATATAAACATAAAGATGAATCGATTTAATCACTGCGCATATCAATATCAAATACCCTGACTGTAAATGCAATAAACTAACAACAGTATACCATGTACGCAGGGCCCATCCGCGTTCTTGGTATACTGAGCTTGTTACCCAACAATCACCAAATCAAAACAATGCAACCGTTTTTGTAATGCAAGTCTGTTGTATTAAAATCGAAACTATGTTCGTGAAGCAACAATAATGACAAAAATGTAACCAACCATACAACCGGTTTAGAACTTATATTTACATATGGTTTCACATCCCTTGAAAATGGATGTACATTCATGAGCGGCTGTTGCCGCTTTTACCAAAACATGATTTTGAAAATGTTTCTATCCTAGCTGACATTGAAAAAAGGAAACAAACTGAAATCGATTTGGACTGTGTGTTGTTGCTTCCTTTGTCGCCAACATGCCATAGTTGACCAGTCATTGACCGCGCATGTAGGAGGGTTGATTCCGCTGTGGGATAGGTGCTCGTCCATGCTTGGACATTCCGCTTTTCATCCATACCCTTCACTTTGGCCTGGATGTCATACCACATGTCAAACAATAAGCCATTTACAGGATGTTGGAACTTCCTGTAGTCATTTTTCCCAAAAACTCCTAATTCATTAACACAAAACCCTTAAATCAATTTAAATGCAATTTAATAACTATAAGACTATTAATTTAATCAATTTCCAAGGGATCTGAGAGATAAATGATGAAAAGAGGTAGGCAAATGTCATGTTTTGGGAGGGAAAAGGGGTCATGGATGGTACCAACATCTCTCCCCGACTTAAAATGAATTTAGCATGTCCTCATGCTAACCCTTGAAGTTGCTTCCTTTGAAACTCGGTCCCCTGCCTTGTACCTCTGCTGCCTTGAGCAATGTGTTCTACATTCTTTTTTCACCTGGGCAACTTTCTGGTCATGGAGCTCTTGCTTTAGTCTTTTGTATTTTTTCCTTGAGGGTCTTCTTTTTGTTTGTACCATTTGGTGGCCCACTTGCAAATATCTGTTTGCTTTAGCTTTCTAGCTCATTGACTCGCTCCTTTAACTTTTTCATTTTTTCTTTTGAATTTCTTTACTCTGTGCTCGGAGCATTTCATTTTCTTTCTTAATAACTTTCTCCAGCATGTTAGCCTCCATGAGCTCTTCCTTTAATTTTTCAATTTGTTTCTCCAATTTCTTCTGCTTCTTATTGGGAGGTGGTGACCCTCTTTCTTGTTTGTTATTACTTTCGACCTCTATATCAGCTTCTAGTCCTGGGGGTGAATGGCTTTCAACAACTACATCAGCTCCTGGCCCTGGTGGTGAATGGTCACTGCTCTGAATATCCATCTGTATAGGTGCATTGGATTCGGGTTGGTCTTCTTGCAACTGAACTTTTGGTGTCCTTGTTCTCCTTGAGTAAGTGGTGAAAACTTTATCTTGTTCTACCTTCTTAGCATCCTCCTTCTCATTTGTCTAGTTCTTATGCTGCTCACAGGTGGAGGTATCTTGTTTTCCTTGGATGATGTTGGGATCTCCTCATCAATGTCCTTCATAAATCCTGAATTTTCTTGTGATTCTTCTTTGTCTTCCTCATCCCTGATTTGGTTGGCAGCTAAGAACGTCTTCCACGTTTTCCCTCTTCTTTGCATTTCATGCTCAATAAGAATTTTGACTAAACCAAAGTGATATAAGCTCTTGTCTTCGTTTCCTTTCTTCTTCTGGATGGTTTTTGACATCTTGGTTAGGCTCTACAATAGGAAATACGGTAAACTGATGACACATTGCCTTTTCAAGTGTAAAAACAACTTGATATGGTATAAATAAACAATGCTGTAGCTGCCTTCACAGGTTACAAATTTTTGAAGTATGTAAACCATTTCATCCCAAGGATGCACCAACCAACTTCTTGGGACGCCTTTCTTCCAGTTGACCGCTGAGACTCGGGACGTAGACATGAATTGGGTCCACGATTTCTCTTTGAATTGCTTGGTCTTAAAATACTTTTCCCCTTCTAGGCTAATCCCTATCGCTTGGGCGATGGTGTCTTCTGAAACCCTGAATGAGAAATTGCCTATTAGGGCTTTCTCCCCATTAAATGTGAAGGCGAATTTCTTAGCAACCTCTTCGTTGCTTCCATGGAATTTCTCCAAAAAGGGCAACCACTGTATTTCTCTAAGAATTGAAATGCAGTCTTCGTGGTATTGGGAGCTATCGAACACACTTGGCTCGACCCTATTTGTCATCTTGGCGGAGGGTCGAGCTCTTAACTTGCAAATTTAACAAGGAAGTTTTGATTTATTACCTGATAGCGTCGCTCCCTTAGTGTTCAATGTAATGCTGGGTCAACTGTTGTGTAACTTGGTGGGAGTTGAAACCGGATGGCGCTCACTGCCTTCGGTCCTTACTGTGGAGGCCACGGGATTATGCGCCAACATAAGCAATCCTGAAAAATGAGTGAAAACAAAGGAATAATGATGCCGCTTGCACAAATGCTATTATGGAAGCGATGGGAGCGTATATAGCACACTGATGATGGAGTCCCCTGAATCACTTAGGTGCGTCAGGTGGTGAAATCATCATTCGACCGCATGCAAAATAATGAATAGGCCTCCTGTTTCTTACCCTTATATAATTTCTCTTTTTTTTTTTTAAAATCACCACGTGTCCTGTTGGTACTCGGTCAAATGGAGGTATGGACTTAGGAGGTTGGTATGGCTATAGATGGTTGTAGTATTCGTAGAAAACGTTGAAATGAAGGGTTAATGGATTTTAGAAGTAGGAAGTAGGTTGAAGTAGGGAAGAATTAGGGAGGTAAGGTAAAATGAAAAATGTGCCCTTGAAATCAATCATAACAGTCATAGTTATTAGAATTAACATTAAAAATTAATCCAAGAAATTAAATGTTAAGAACAAGGAGCGTATTACACTTTTGTTTGACTGCTATTGCATTGGCATGTTGAGTAGAGCTAGCCTTTTGACTGTTGTTTGACTTTCTTTGCTTTTCATAACAGGTCCCCTGAGGTAGGTTTCAATGCAACAGGTCCCTCTGCAGTACTGAAGATGTTCACGCAATTCTTTATGTGCATACAGGTGCTGTTGAGCTTGGGTGCTTGATGGAGTCTTGGTGCTCAGTAACCTGCCTTTGTAGAAACTTGAAGCTGTGTTGAAGTAATCTTGAAATATGAATCTCTTAACATGTCCCTTTCTGTGTCTCTAAACAGGGCCCATTACTGCTGGTGCTGGTAGCATGGTCTTCTTGGACAGAACAGGCCCCCCTGCATATTATTTATAACCAGGTCCCTCTGAGATAAAACAATGACAAGACAACTTATTTATTGAAGTCTGGAATGTTGGAACAAACTGCTTGGGAAATTTACAATGAAGAGATGAGAATTTTTTTTTTTTTTTTTTAAATTTACAATGGAGAGATAAGAATACTGATGCTTCTCTCCCCCAAAAATTTTTTGACTTGTCCTCAAGTAATTATTCAGCTGAGAAATTAAACAGTGAAAGAAAGAGAATTCTTACCCGCCAACGAATTGGTTTTCAAGTAGGAATTTGGGGTTAGAGTGTGCCAGAAACTGGTTTTCACATCTAACCCATTTAT
>APFE031374038.1:21445-39280 GCA_000404065.3 Pinus taeda | reverse complement strand
GAGCCAGGGACAAACCCCACAATGTGTGGGGGAACCCTTTGATCAAATCTTCTTTTATCTTCAAAGTTCAGCAGAGAGAGAGAGAGAGTACATTTACAATAGAAGTCAACACTTTGACTTATCGAAATCTAACATAGATCATTTCGTATCATGATGAGACCAGTTGAAGACATTCTGCTTCAACTGATTCTCATCGTTCTGCATCTGCACCTTACTGTGTAGCACCATCATGCTGCTCCCAGCATCATCATGCTGCTCATGATCACTGTGTTGCCCATGATCTCATACAACACCATGCTGCCCATTACTAATATGCCCATCACTTTGTTCATCATCATGTTGCCCTTTATGTCCATGACATGTTCACAGCAACATCATACAACCATCTAATAGCATTAGATCTCAACCCAACTGTCTGCTGCCTGAGGGGTTGCTATTCTTCTTAGCATGGCACTTTCAGCCCTTAAGCAACAGTCTCTTGCTCCTCCTTTCAGCAGCTTCTTCTGCCCTTCAAGTCAAGCTCAAGAACAATACTAACATGCTCAAACAGCCTTGATTGAACACGCTGTCACCTACAGCAAATCAACAAAGATTCTTCATGCTGTAATACCAGGTTCAACCTTCTGATTAGGGTCTCACAAACTGCAGTTAGGTCATCTTCATATAATCCTAACTACTGCTATATATATTGTGTCAAGGCTGCTATAGATATATCACAGTATGTGAGAAGGCTGAGGGTATCCTCATAATGATGCCTAAACTGTGACTGCATATGGAATAAGTGCCCAGATAATGCACTGTTGTGAGAGCACCGAAATACATGCATGCATATATGCTGAGGCTGCTAGGAGACCGAATACACTTCACTGTGAAGCCGAGATTATACCTCTGTTTACCCATACGAAGATACCATTCCATCCGAGGTCCTGATCTACTGTCTTTCAGTAATACGAGGTCTCCTTTATGCTCCTTCTATCCATCGAGACCTAGTCTGCCTGCACTTATACCCATCCGAGGTGCAGTCAGACCCTTAACCACTTGCCTTAATGCAATACGGGTCTGCTCCTTCTATACATACAAAATCTCAGAGAGAAATGCGAGTTCTGTCCTTCATGACTGTGGATAACTGCATCTAGGGCACCACTGCGGCTAGGGCATTTGCTACTGCGGTTAGGGCATCATATACTTAGCCCAGCGTATTCTTTATTGTGTCTCTCCTTCACCAAAACCCAGATACGTGGAGAGGAGGAGACTACTCATAAAGATGTGTATTCAAATGACAACAAATCCTCCCCAATTTATACTAAAACGTGGATAGTGAATAGACACGTCTATTGGGCTTCTGAGCCTACATCAAGTGCTGGTCGGCTTGATAATAATTATATAAATAAAATAAATTCATATCTCCATAAATACTTATCGGAATCGGATGATCTTTAGATCAATCCTACACCTCTCAATGAGAGGGATTCAATAAAAATATCAGCTGCCATAAATAAGCTGATCCACATGGAGTTTGGCCCTAGTTGCCAATTTAACAGAAATGAATAATGAAACAAATTTGAACAATAAACAATACCAAGTTCTGCTGTGTGGCTCATTGAATTTGTGATCAGTGTTCATGATTTGTGTTTTTTCTCAGGCCCTGTTAAATTTTCTTGAGCAGTACACGAGAGAAAACAAATGAATGTGCACTAGTATTACCTTTGAATACCAATGGCCCTGCCTATGATAAAAATCAATTCTCCAATGGAATGAATGAGTGAAAGGAAACTAGAAAATAATTGAATTTTTCAGTGATATTCTATTGATCTTAAAATATCATTTAAATAACCTTTGATAATTTAAAAATGGCTTGTTGGTGGCATACTTCATCTTTAGCACGATTTATTAATATAATTCATAATATATGGGTTAAAGTTAATTCCTGGTAAAGTGCTGATTTTTTAACTGTCAGATTTGTCTTTGCCAAACAGTTTTCGCCAACGTCTTCACATATACTTCTAGGTTATGGCCGTCGCCACAATTCTCTTATGAGAAATGTGCTTGGTGATGGGACAGTTGCCATGCCTGTCTACACAATTTTGGAGGTTTGATGCCCTTTTATTCTTTGTATTTCTGGATGATTTTTTTGCCTTCTAGAAGATCAAGATGTAAATAGTGGAAAAGGTTAATTTTAAAGAGATTCACATTAATTGAGGCGGTGCATGCTTCTTTATTTTAGTATAAATCTTAAAAAGTAAATTCCAACAAGAACCGGACACTGTTGGCATGCACAGAACTGTATGTGATTTCCAAACTTTTGTTAGACAGTAAACGAAGTATGCAGAATGTAGCAGAGTCATACATTAAATATTTGCATTTTGGTTTGAATGATTAATAGCCAGTGAATTTGACTTTTATCAGTTCATCTAAATTTGCTCAAATGCCTTACTCATGAGACTATTTCTTTGAAATTTCTGAACAATGTTTTCAGTATTTACCTGAAGATGCAGTATCGATGAGGTAGAAGTTAAGTTTAGGACTAAGAAGGTAAATTAGTAATGGTCTTTTAATTTGAGGACCAAGAAGAAAAAATATTGATAAATAAGGAAAACTGGTAGGATTCTGATTTGAATGATCAATAACAATTGAATATGGTTCACCTTAATATATTCATGAGAATATATTTCTTTAACTTCTGGATGTCATTCCTAATATTTGCCTGAAGCAGAAATATTTGATGGGATAGGTTACTGACACGGAAAATCAATGTGATGTACTGGCCATCTTCGTTACTAACTTTTAGCTGCCCAATTCATATGAATTTCAATTTCTTTCTTTACCTGTCTGAAACTCACAAATTGTAATCTTATTAGCAGCTTCCAACAACTCATACCATATTTATATGGAATTTCTACCTGTATAATTTAACTATGTATAAACATAAAATCAAATTTCTATATGAATTTTATCTGTTCACCTATACATTCAATGTTCAACACTGAATTGCATAACAACATACAATTTTACAGGTCATATATTTATTGTGTTCCCTCATTTACGCACATCCTTACAACTGATAATTTTAGCAACAATTAAGCATAATTTTCCCATACACTTCGGTAGTTCACAACAATTTTTGCAAATATGTATTATGAACATAATATAAACTGGAGGAATTGGCAAGATGATTCTGTTCAAGTGTTGAGTATCCACCACCTATCAAGAGTTAGGATGTTATGCCACACTGTATGGCTAATGATGCAATTTAATGGCCATGATGACCCCACTATTTCAAGGGACAGAACATACCATACTCTTCGGGGGAATTTAGAACCCTGGTGAGAGGAGTATCACCACTGGTCTTGACCAATCAGAAAGCGCCCGATGCTCATAATATAAAATAACATAAAAACATCAATAATTGAATGTAATCAACTGCAATGTATTTAACTTTTGTCAACTTTGCACATGGAAATTGACTATGTAGGAGCTATTTCCTCCTAGTCTCAAGTTTCCATTGTGGATATCAACCTGGAGTTGGGACTGTTATTGCAAACTCTAGCAACTTAGTGCAAAGCCTCACTAAGCAATCAAGATTGAGTGCAACCATGGGAGAGTTACCACGGTCACCTTAGCAACTACTCCCTTTATTTTAGTGGTTGGAGACAATCCACCACAAGGGAGGCTTCCCTCGTAGATCTTAGGGATCGAGTAACTTGATTTGACTTAGGCTAAATACCTCCCAGGGGTTCTACTACAAGATTTAACCTAGGAATAAGTATGCAATAATTAGTGTTTCAGCCTTTAGGTGGATTAAGGTATAACTCCAAGAGAGTGAGTTAGTCATATCCCAAATGGAATATTTGACTAATTTTGCAGAAATCTAACTTAACCAGAATTTCTCCATAAAGTTTCCATTCATTTAACAGAACATTGCCATGTAAAAATATAACCGATAGAATACGACAAAATAAGAACAAGAACAATCTCAACTTTTATTATAATAGATAAATTGAGGTTACATGCAGATACAACCAATTAAGCTAGTTCCCCGGGATGCAGATCAGTGGAACGAGTACAGGAAAGAAGTGGCAAAGGTGAAGTGGTTGATCCTGGATGGAGCCTAGGACCATATAGTTTCAAATATATCTGTTTAGCTAGTTCCCCGGGATGCAGATAAGCTGAACGAGTACAGGAAAGAAGTGGCAAAGGCGAAGTGGTTGATCCTGGATGGAGCCTAGGACCATATAGTTTCAAATATATCTGGAAAAGGTACTGCCAAGGAGATGTGGGATGCTCTCGTCCAGTGATATCAGGGTACTTCTGAGCAGCATACAATGTTCCTCTTGGAGACGCTGAGGAGCATCAAGATGCAGAAGGGTGAAGGCATATATCCCATCCTCACTAGGATTCAGGAGGACCAAGATCAACTAGTAGTGGTTGGGGAGGCACCCCAACCCACAAAGCTTGTATGGTTGGCAATGAATAGTGTCTCATAGGATAGACAGGTCTTCGTCCAAAGTATATTGGGCAGACACATTACTTGGATGGGACAGGATGTGGGCAGACCTATAGCAGGAGGAGTTGAGGCGCGCTCTATTGAAGAGTACAAATAGCGGGAGTAGCAACAAGGGCATAGAGGGTGAGAAGGAAGAGGAGAATGTGGCCCTAGCATCGAAGGGTCCCATCTAGGGACAAGGAGAAAAGAAGAAAAAGGACCTATCTAAGGAAGTGTTTCAAATGTGGTGAGTTTGGTCACTACAGTATGCGGTGTCATCTCAGGAAGGACAAGTAGGAGAAGCAGGGCTAGGCGACAACGTTTGCAGAGATAGACAAGTTGTCCTCTAGGTTGGGTGAATATTTCACTATGTTTGTAGCTATACCTCCAAGAGTGAGGTGGGGCGATATGGAGCTATAATCCCAAAGTTGTAGATTTTTGGGCAAGGTCCATTGAGGTGTCCTCCTCATGGATCATTACCTTTGCGATAGGGGCCCACAATATTGAGTAGCAGGATGGATCAGTGTTAGTGATGCAGTGAGATTTCATAGTGGCAGCTGGAGACTAGTTGTAGTCAGGCACTGACGAACGCAAAGCAGCGTTGAGAACAAAGCAGGAGGCTCAGTAGCAGAATAAGTAGCAACGCAGATTCCCTAGTGGACAATGCAGTAGCTAGTAACAGTTAGGACTCAGGAGATAGTAGACACAGTTGATTCAATATTTAGGATGCTTCTCAGTTGCAGTTGCAGCAACAACAGATGAGAGGGAGTTTTAGTGCAGATGCAAAGTTGGTAGCAGAATAACAGTGTCAACAACAACACAAATGCAGCATAAGAGTTGCGCAGTGGTCGGTGGGCAATGGCCAGGCATCAACAATGTGACAGAGGGTGATATAGAGACAAAGTGTTGTAGCAGTGGTGCAGTACTAGAACACTTTCCTCGCTAAGAGGGAGTGTTAGTTTTTGTAGCATCATAGGTGTTCTAATCTCGAAACTTTGTAGAGAGGCTGAAACACAGGAGTTCTTTATAGCCCAAAAATCGTTTTTGAAATTTCCACTTGAAAGTGTTTCAATTAGATTATTAGCTTATTTTTAAATATTTCGTAAGTATAAACATAGGAAATCTGGTTAATTAATAAATATTAATTGAGATAAGGCATGAATCATCTAGAAACTCGCACAGATTGAATCTGATATGATCTTAGCCATCGATTAACATTTAATCTTGGCCTTTTGAGTCCCAACAAAAGATTATAAGAAGTCAATAGGTAGAGGGAGAACACACACTTGAGATCGATTTCCTTGGAGAGTTTGATTTTTCCAGAGAATAGTTATTTCCGGAAGAGTTTGAGCTTCAGAAGGGAAGCAAAGATAGAGAAGGGCAGGGACACTAAAGTCGGAGGAACATTTTCCTAGATCTGGTGAGTAAATTGTAGAGTGGCTGAAATTTATCCAAGGGGCTACCCAAAAGCTTCAGAGGGTAGTTCAATTTTGTTGAGGTGAAGGTTGTGATCAGTTCTAGAGGCCGGAAGACATTTCCAGAGTGCTAGAGAGATAGTTTTCCAGTCAACAATAGGTAGGATGACTTGATTTGGAGAAGTTCAGAGCTAAAGCGTTTGAGGGACTGCACAAAGGTGATACATGGCTTGCGCAGAGCTAGGTGGACGAATTGCTTTTTAGAGGTAGTCAAGTGCTGGGATTGCTCGGAGAGAGGTTAATTTCACTCAGATAATTTTTGCCAATATTTTCTCTACAAGATTGCCAGTATTTGGCATCCAGATTATTTCACCGTTGCATAATAATAAAATCCCTCAACTGCTCAATTGATTTTCCCAAGTTGGGTTTTTTTGGGACTTTAGTCCAAAAATAAGTGTGTCAAATTTATGTGTGTGTTCTAGTATATTTCTCAGTTTCCTACGCTATTATTTTCCATAGTTTTATTTGTGAAGGTTGCAGTGTGATTTATTTGATATTTGCCGTAGCAAATAAATTGTTAATTAATTAACAATTAGAAGAATTATTTCAGACTTGAAATTTTCACAATCTCTGTAATGAGGAAAAGCTCAAAATCAAACTGGTATACTCCCATGCAATGCAAACTGTTCTAAGTAATGATTCATCTGACTAAGGTTGATCCAATTGCATTCGACTGGTATTCAAGGGTGAGTGAGAGCTCGTTTTGGTTGTTCACTTTCTTGATTCGACCTATCTGCTATGCTACGTGAGAATAAAGAAGACTCAGGGCGTAAATTGTGTAACACTGCTGGCACTTGTGTATCAAAGTCATAGTGCAATCTGAGAAGTCAAGGGAAACATGAGACTTCTGTGTAAAATCACATTAAGGCAGTTCCTAAACTGGCGTTGAGTGTGAACTTTTAGTCGAAGAACTACTGCATGAAAAGGAAATTGTGTAAGTAGTCTATGAGTCACGAGCAATGACATGATCCTACATATCTCCATGCACTGTTGTCGTGTAGCCATTTGTGTTGACCCGTGGTTAAGAAATGTTGTATGGCTCGGTTGAGGACATTAGTAACTAAGTTTTCTTGCAATGTTGCGATAATTGCAATTGAGAATAAATCGCCGAGGGTATGAAATCGGAAAAAACTGTAAAAATCGGGAAAAAATTGGTAAAAATTGGCAAAAAGTCGCAATATACAAAAAAATCAGTTTTTTTTTTTCAATTTTTTTAATATCTAAAGCATCCACAGGACCACAACACAAAATAAATGCATTGACACATAAATATGAAAAGAAAACTAATATATAAGATGTGTAATATGTCTAGTGCTACATCACACATAACAATAAATCATGTCCTAAATAATGAGTCTTGAATCAACCTCAAAATATCAATAAAAAATATAATAATGTATCTCATATCATGAGTCATAATATCATATACAATGAAATGAACCAAGTAACTAGTACTACTAATTTCCTATGCCCCTCTTGCAAGAAAATACAACAACTTTCCCTCTAGATGAAGAAGGCCTTGGGGTGGCAGTGGACTCTGCTATGCTCTAGAAGCTGAAGATCTAGGAGCTATAGGGGGTAGACCACATCCTCTACTAGTGACAATGGTAATTGTTACAAAAGAAAAGGCTTGAGAGCCTTGAGTGAATAATGAGATACAAGAAAGTTACAATCCCTCAAGCATATGAGGTTCTAGAAGAAGAAATGGTGAATGATGAAGAGAGAGTGTCAATCTTGAAGGTTCAAGGGTGAAATGACTCTAAAGGCATGTGCTTTGATTTTCCTCCTCAAACTTGAATTTGCTCTAAGCCCTTTTCCTCTTGAAATCACCTCTAATCCTATTCCAAAACAAAAAGACAAGCCAACACACAAGAGAGATAAAGAGCTGAAATGTGTGAAAGGATGTTGAAGTTTCTAAGTCTAACAGTTAGAGACCCTCCATGTACTTTATGATTTATTCCTTCCTACCTGTTTTGATTAATTAACAAGTTATTTACCATGTAAATACTGAAAATAAACACAAGTACATGCTCAACACATTACAGATCATCAACTGAAGGAAACAGAAACAAGCACACAAATGACACCGTTATTTTTGGACTAATGTCCCCCAAAAAACCCAATGCGGGAAAATCTGTGCAACTATCTGAGGGTTTGATTTATTGAGCAGTTCAGAATACAATCTGGGTGCCAAATCCAACTCACCTAACAGAGAAAAATCTCGGCGGTAGTACCTCTCCTTCAGAGACAGATGCTCTGGCTGAATCCCTGGATAAACACTCCGACAACTCCTCAGCTCCAATCAGCCCCACGAAAGACCCTAGCATCAGCGTCTAGGGATTGCGTCAGCCTCTTCTGCCGTCTACGTTAGCTTTCCCGACAGTTCTAATAGTTCCAGACAGTTCCCGATAGTTCCGGTTGTTCCTGACAGTTCCGACTTCTGCCCTCTGCGTTAGCTTTTCCAACTGTTTCAGCAGTTCCCGACAGTTCCGACTGTTCCCGACAGTTCTGACTTCTGCCCTCTGCGTCAACTTTCTTGGCTGCTGCGCTGGTCCTCTTGGCACTAGCTTTGCCTCTCTGCTTCTGTATTCACTTCCCCTTAGCTGCAACTCTAAATCACTCTCTCAATTTTGTCAGCAAACCCAGCCCCAGAAAATCGAAATCTTGATCTCTTATTGTATTCTCCAAGTGACCCTCAAGCCTCCTATTATAATTTTCTCGTTGACAAATCAACGGCCGAGATTAAGTCCCTAATCAACGACTAGGATTAGATCTAGCTTGATCCATGACTTTTGGACCACTCTAACACAATGTTATATTAATTCACATTAATATTTTGTTTTCCCTAAGTTTAGACTTGGGGACTCCATTAAAAATATTAATTATTTTAATATTTCCCAAACTGTTTAGAATCTGCCCAAACCCTTTCTAGGTATTGGAGATCTCATGTGCCTTAGCCTCTCCACCAATTTTCGTGGCTAGAGCACATTTGATGCTACCCCAAATCAACAAAAATCACATGCATGAGATCAAAAGAAGTTAGAAAATTAATGCAAATATAAAATACACTTATACTACAAATTTCCTCACTTAGATCAACTCGCAAGAGTTGACTTAATGAGAATAAAATGGGCCTAAGCGCAATGATCTAGACTTTTATTTCTTGATATAAAATTTCAAGCACAATTTAAGGTAACTGATAGAAATTAAACTTTGAATTTGATGGAAGGAAGAACATAAGGTTTATAGAAACCCCCTTATAAAATATCCAATGACATCCTTGGGTTTTCCTTGCTTGAATAGCTTGTGAGCTCCTTGAGATCTATGGAGTTGGATTGTTTAACCAAAGACTTCCCCTAACTCCGAAGGGATTTGGTAGCTTGCATTTGAACAGAAGAAACACTTGCAAACCAATTGTTAGTGCAAAAGGAGTCTTGTCATATAGAGGCAAGGTTGAATTTGTTGTTCAACCGAGAACAACAAATTGCAACAATGCTCGAGATATGGCACGCTCAAAGGAAATTGCAAATAATTACAAATCTCCCCTCCCTAGATAATAATGCCCTTAGGCAATGCACAAAATCAACTAGCTTAAACAAGATAAGCTGTTAATTTTAGGTATGTTCTATGCTTAGAGCAATTTATTTCAATTTTCACAGTTAGCTCAATATCTTTTCCAGATTAGCAATCACATCAGCATTAAAGTAAATTGCAGATAGAACATGAACATAAATTGCAGAAGACAAGTCAAGACAAGAGGACACAAGATGTGGCGCTAGCCAGGGACAAACCCCAATGTGGGAAACCCTTGATCAATTCTTCTTATATGTTCTTCAATAGTCCAGCAGAGAGAGAGAGAGATAGTACATTTACAACAAAAGTCAACCCTTCGACTTATCCAAATAAGAGCATAGATCATCTCTAAGAAGATGATACATGAGATCAGTTGAACATGTTGCTTCAACTGATTCTCCAAGGTGACTTCTTCACCTATCATAGTGCTGCATCTCGTCATCATGTTGCACCTCACTATGTTGAACCATGCTGCACCAATCATCATAATGCTGGACATCATGACCATGTTGTACACATCATACTACTGCACCATGCTTGCTATGCTGTGCCATGCTTGCTATTTTTTCCATGCTAGTTGCTGTCCCATGTGCCTTTGTTGTAACATGCTAGTCGCTGCTGTCCTATGTGACATACAATTGTCCCACTGTTCATTCCAAGTTTGCTTGTTGTCCCATGCATCTTTGTTATGTAGCTTGTTGTCCCATGCATTTTTGCAGCACTATGTAGCCTGTTGTCCCAAGCATCTTTGCAACACTATGTACCCTGTTGTCCCATGCATCTTAGCTGCACTAGTCACCTTGCTGTCCCATGCATTTTAGCTGCACTAGTCACTTGCTGCCCCATACATTTTAGTTGCACTAGTCACCTTGCCGTCCCATGCATTTTAGCTGGACTAGTTAGTAGCACCATGTAGCCCAGCTGTCCTATAACCCAACTGTCCTATTTACTTTGCTGCTATCCACAACACTGCTGTTCCAATGCTGCCTTTACTGCTGCTTATATAGTGACTAGTTAGGGCGTCTGGCAGCCCTTACACACCCAACTATCCGTCCACAAATAATAACATATTGCTTCTATTCTCCTCGGCTTGGTTGCTTGCCTATTGTGCTCTTAACCGTCCTGTCCCCATGCTGTCCCTATAGCGCTTTCACGCTGTCTAGGGCCAGCCTCCACGCTATCCTTTTGATCCTTCATGCTGCGGCTAAAGTTTAGCTGTCCACACAGCCCTTCACGCTGTATAGGACAACCTCTACGCTGTCCTTTTGATCCTTCATGTCAACGCCCTCCTCCTTCTTGAGCTGCCTTATGATAGCTTCGTTAGCGCTGCCTTTAGCTCTGCGTTAGTAGGGACCAACGTATAGGTTTAGGGCTCCTTCTTGATAAGTTAGGGATTTTCTTCATGACTGCCTCCTCTAGATGAGGACAGTGTATTTCTTCTTGAATGCGGCTAGGGTAACCTCGTATCCTCCAACGTCTAGGGCTTCCACTCCTAGATTTCTCTTCCACTAAAACCCAAGACAAGTGGAGAGAAATCAAGATAGAAGCGTGTGTGAGAAATGACTCTCAAGTCATCTCCTTTTATACTAAAACGTTGAGCACATGTGGGGTTTATTTGGTCGCTGGCTGACCTTGACAAATTGTCTTATAACACAAATAAATTCATAAATCCATGAATACTTATCGGAATTAGATGATCTTTAGATCAATCCTACACCTCTTGATGAGAGGGATCAAAGAAAAATATCGGTTGCCATAAATAAGATGAACAACTTGGAGTTTGGCCCTAGTTGCCAATTTTAACACTCCCTCTCAACTACTAGTGAGAACTCCACTCGCTGATCCATATGTCCTACTGTACTATCTTTGCCATCAATGCCCTGCATTGCTCTGCTGAACCATGAAGAAGAAGAATTGATTGAGAATGTCTCATACCATTCTCTACTGACCCGAAGTCAGTTTTATTGATCCCAGATCAATATCACAAGAGAGTGTCTCAAACCACTCATAGTGATCCCAAATCAGTTTCATTGATCCCAGATCTTATATTTTCAATAGGTATGGACAATTTTCATTCAAGTTTGAAGCCCGAGGAGAAGGCCCTAAGACTTTGGTGATGTGTTGTCTAAATTTTTTATTTTTCTTAAAAGTTTTCTACTAGTTAGTTAGTTAGTGAATCTTACAATCATTTAGTAAGTTTGCAGTCGTTTAGTTAATTTTTCAGTTTTTAGAAATGATTCCATGCCCAATGGAAGGAAAGCTACTAGCCTGTAGGTTCTCGACACCTTGCTAGCAAGGCACTGTCCCCAGTTGGAGCCAATGTTATCACTCACTGCATTTTGGGTTTCAGTTGGTCAAGATTGCCCAAGAGAAGTGAAAATTGAAGTCACTTTCCCAGGCCATAGAAAATCTCAGAGCTAAGTCGAACCCTCCCCATTGCATAGTGTTCGGAAAGAGCTTTCCAACGGTATATGGAAGTCCAAGAATGGACTTTTAGATCAGGAGATAGAGCAATTTTAAACTGCCGCTTGAGAAGCTAGAAAACAAAGAGAAAAGCCCAAAGGACCAAGGCAGATCGTGAATTGGGCTTGGGCACAGTAAATCCCGCACTACTAGCCGTCGACAAATTGGCGAAGCAGAGGGGTTGCACTCAAGAAATCCTGCAGGGTTGCAATTCGCCGATATAATGTAAAGTTGCTGGGGAATTCTGATTTCATTCAACAAACGGATTCCATGAAAAACAAAGGCCGGGCCGTTGCCTTCTCTCTCCTCCACGTGGCAGAATACGGTAACTCCCACACTTATACATATCAGGCATCCTGCAATCCCGTACCCCGCAGTCCTGCAGCTTCACAGTATATCCTGCATATCAGTCGGGTCCTGGGGCACAAACTTAAGGTTATCGGTGGTTCACGATGCCGAATGGCGATATCGCAGTCTCGCGATATCGGCGATCGATGGGTTTCTAAACTTAAGAGATTGGCGAACCGCTGATTTTGTGATATAGTGTTACATTGCTGGGGGAGGCCGAGAATCGTTAACAAAGGAATTTCATGAAAGGACCAAGGCCTGGCGACCTCCTTCTCTCTCCTCCATGTGGCGGTACGACATATCGACATTGGGCAATCCCGTATTATCGATAACCGGCAGAACATAGGAGCTACCACTCCAAAACCTTGCAACGTTCGATTCTGTGGTATTGTGTAAAATCGTCGGGGAAGGCCGAGATCTTTTTACAAAGGAAACCGATGCAAAAAGAGGGCCGGGCAAGCCATTTTCTCTCTCTTCCTGGGGGCCACGTGACACAATGTAATTGGTCTTGATGGTTGACATGGCAGTTGGCGTCATCAATGACGTGGTAGTACGGAGGACACGTGGCACTCAGTTTCGTTGTTTTCAGGGGTCCTATGGGGCCTTTTTTGGGTGACACGTGCCACCACTCACAGTGTGACACGTGGCAGTGATGACGTCACCTTGGGATCGACGATTGCACAAAGTGAAAGTTCATTCTCTGCTGATATCCCCAATGTTCCACCAAGGTTCCGGGACGAGGGGGCGAGGGAGCGAGGGGGCACGGGAGCGGCCTATGCAAAAGCTCCCTACCATTTTTTAGGAAACGTGGGGGAGCGTCAGGGTCTTAAAAATTTATAAATATAAATATAATTTATTAATTGAGTCCACTTATGACAATTTGGTTTGAATTGAAAAGCTGCAAAGCATGATCATTGATATGAATATCATTTGACATTATCCAAATTTATAATATCATATAAAATAATAAATTTAAATTTCTAATTCAGAGCTTGGTCAAATTCTAATTTAGATTTTGGTCAGACAGAGGGAGAGCTTCAGCTTGATAAGGTAGCACTGAATTCTTGTGAAAACGTAAATGAACAGATCAGGAACACTGCATTGCAGTGAGAAGGGGCAAACTGCAATGGGGTTTCCAGCTGTATTGGATCCAACAGCTAGAAAGTTTGTTATATTATATATATAATTAGACAGTACACCATATGCTGAAAGAAGAGTTTTAGTTCCAGGAGAGATGAGAAGATCACATGAAAGAGTTTTTGACAGTTTACTATCAAATGACATTGACTGCAGGATGACCATCTGCGAACCAACTTGGGTGACCAACGATGGCATGGATAATTTGTCTACCTTATTAGAGCAATGCCATGCAGTTCAAACTTCAAACTAGCAGTGTATTTCAGGGGTGAAAATAATTTTCAGACCTGAGAATTCGAGCTGAGCAACTGTGCTCTGTGTAAATTTTGTAACTGTATGAATTCATATATAATGACAGTTCCTGAGATTTCTTGCTGCCCATGGTATTTTGTCATGCTTGCAGTAAACGCATGTTAGTCTATAGTCTACCCAATTATTTCCCACATGACATAGGTGCCGCTTCCATAGTTTGTATGTCAAATGTCATGCAAATTAAAAACACAAACTGAATGTCTCATATTCTTTGCCTGTCACTCCAGTTATCTCCCCACTGTAATCCAACCATCACTTGAGAAAAAAAGGAGAAGTTTTAAAAGGGAAAATTCATGTACGTGCTATATGGTCCAACAAATTTCCATGATACTGACCCTCTAAAATAACGCTTGTTGAAACCAAAGGACAGCACAAGACGTTATCCCCACACAGAACATGAGTAGCTACCACTTTAGGTCTATTACATCATAAACTATAAGCAAGGCCATTTTTTTGGGAGCGTGGGGAAACGTCCCCTCAGGGAAGGGAAACGTTTCCTTGGCACGTCCCCCTGAGTTTCCTCCATTTTGGGAGCATGGGGAAACGTCCCCTACTCGTCCCCAAGTCCCCGGAGCGCGGGGGAGTGAGGAAACTAGACCCCTAGTGGGGGGGGTCGAGTTCCCGTGGAACACTGGATATCCCTCCTGGCTTGGGATTGTGATTGCGATAAGGAAAAAGGCCCCTGGATGCGATAAGTTATTACGGCATGGTCTATAAACAGTTCGCGTTTGGGATGTCGGCCAATGTGGTATAAAGAGTTATCAAAGGCATTTATGGTATTATAAAGGGAAAGGCTCCCCATAGCGCTGGAAAACCTTAGTGCCCGAAGGGCTAAGCCCCTGGTTGCAGCCCCCGGTCATATGGAGAAAGTTACAAAAGGGGAGCTAAAGTGAAAAGGGCTAAGGCAGGTCGTGTTTCGTCTGCTTCACAACATTTTGTATAACCAGAGGCCAAAATTAGCAAGTTCCCCCATATTGCCATGAAGAGAGACTCACTCGGTACATCAAGGCACTGATAGTGCATGACAGGGATTTAAAGGGTGTGATAGGTCGATAGCTGTGGTTTTAAGAAAAACAAATGGTGCATTCAAAGCACAGGATGGGCTGATCTAGGAGAAGCCTACTGTGACACGAATCCGGAAGTCGACGCTGAATGAAATAAAGATAGAAATGACAGAGGTTGGCGAAGCAATGCAGGAAGCCATACCACAAGTAGAACGACCCCTGTAGCAGAGATGATCACATGATGGGCAAGAAGAGTTTTTGCGTATTTTTTGTCTGAGTATTTCTTATTTACTATACTGTAACGTGCCTCCTTTCATGAGGCATTTAATTATGTAATTTTTTTGGGCCACAGAGCCATTTATGACTGAGACAGCTAGGTGACCTAAAAGGTTGAGTCTAGACTAGAGATATTTGTTGGAATGAATGTTTTTGCTCCCTTCTCCAAATAAATAGGGGAAAGCAAGATTAAAAAAAGGTTTAGAAATTCTAAAGAAACACATGTTATTTTCAGACTGTATGGCTTTACAACACTGATTTTCCAGAATTTGAAGAGAAATAATGGTGATTCCCCGTCCAAGTATTACAGTATGTTTTCCTTCTGTTAAAACCCATTTTGTTCATGTTTCTTCTATGAATTCACGTAATTACCGCTGTTAGAAATATTTCAAGACTTCCTCACAGATTCGCTGGTATAAATATGTTATGCATGTGCTTATAAGTTCCTCACAGATTCATTTGTATCGACATTGTTAATGCTAGTGCCTGTGCTTGTAAGTTCCTCACAGATTCATTTGTATCGACATTGTTAATGCTAGTGCTTGCATGGATTATTGAAATTGTATCTTTAACAATTGCTCTTCATGAATCATAGCACACAACCTCTCTTCTTCCCATTATATCCACTTCTGACTTAGATAAGTATAGGAATTCTTAACGCTGCACGTTCTATGTGTTATGCATAGAATTCTTGACGCTGTAAGCTCCATATGATGAGCTACCCCTCCTCCTCATCTTCTATCATTGCTCTGCGAAAGTCTATTAAGCTGTAAGTCCTTGGACTACTCGGCCTCCACTGTTTTATACATATTTATGAGATTTGTATATGGAAAGAAGTACCAAGAAATCCATGTCTTACTCCTTTAGGTGCATGAACCAACCCATTATATATACATATAAAATATAAGTGAGGTCTCCCTTTACTGTGAATCATTTGAGATACTCCAAATTTAGATGTGTCCAAGCACTAGTCTTGTAAGCAATCCGACGTTGTCTCTGGGAGAGACAACATATCTATTCTTTCTCTCTACAACTCCATTTTGTTCGGGATTATATGGGACTATCAACTCCTTCTTAATCCCAGATTTCTTACAGAATGCTATAATGTCTTTGGATGTATATTCTCCTCCATTATCAGATCTTAGTATCTTGATTCTCCTTTTTGTAAGGTTCTCCACTTCAGCATTGAATTCTTGAAATTTTGTAAATACTTTGTCCTTGGTTTTCATTAAGTAAACCCATGTCTCTCTTGAATGGTCATCTATAAATGTGACATAATATAGATGTCTTCCAAGAGATTTAGGAGTCATAGGGCCACATACATCGGAATTGAGATCCAAGATTTCTTTTGACCGCGAAACACTGCTTCCAAATGGTCTCTTGGGATTCTTACCCAATGCACATCCCTTGCATAGACCTTCATGATCCTTCTTTAAATTAGGAATTCCATCTACTATGGAGATTAGAGCTGGAAGGATTTTGAAATGTAGATGACCAAATTTTCGATGCCAAAGTTCACATGGGCTAATTTCAATATGAACTAGGGCTTGGCCCACAAGAGATATTAATTTGTAGAGTCTTCCTTCTTGGATCCTGATGACCTTGGCTTGATTTATATTCGAGTCTTTTCCTAGACAACAACCTTTCCATCAATGAAGGCTATTCTATCACCCTTATCTTCTAGACTTAATAGAAAGTAAATTCTTATGCAAACCTAGAATAAATAGAATGTTGTTGAGGTGTATGTTGCTTCCATCTTCCAACTTTATGGAGGTTGATCCAATGCCTTTCACGCGATAACTCTTGTTATCTCCAAGTTCTACTGAATAAGCGGATTTACCTTTTGATAAGGTTTTCAATCGGTTGGAGTGGCCAATCATGGCCTTGATGCACCACTATCAATTACCTAAACGTCTTCATCTTGGAATGTACCAGAGAGAGCCGAGAAGAGACCTTCATCCCTTTCTTTGTATGATACCTTCTTTGAAGAAAATAAGAAACTCCATGCTTCCTTGATACCTTTCTTGAGATGGCTTGCAATCTTCTTAATGAACTTCTTCACTGTAGAGGAGATCTTTCCTAATGCCCTTAGATAACCTTAGTTCTGATACCATGTTGATAATTCAATAGGGTAGTAAGAATGTTAATTCTCTTAACTTGATAACTGTTTGTGTTACCTTTTTACTTTTTAGGTTTGTTCCTTATTATTACTGTGTGCGATACATCAAATAGCTACCAAAACAATAAGAACAATGACACAATATATAGGCTGCAAGCCAGGGCCAAAACCCCTCCTCTTGAGGGGAAACTCGTAAATCTCTTCTCTTCTTATAGATTCTTCAATTGATGAATACCATGACCTAGTGACTCAAACAAATACCTTCCAAGATCAAGATCAACTTAGCGTCATGCTGTAGTGACTTCCCCCTCCCATTGTAGATTTGAAATTCTGGCTCATGACAACTGTAAAACAGTGCGAAACACGCATATGGAATTCCAAATGAATTAATGAATTGATTGAGCAACAATACTCAATAATAATACAAAGATATTTACAAAGATAGAAACATCAAGTTTCTATGTAAGATTCAGTTTCATCTAAGAAACTGCTAAAGAAAGGAAAATAGCAACAGCTAAAAGAATGAGCATTAAACTAAAATAGAATTATTCTAATACCCTCCCTTAATGCTCAATCTATTTACAACACCAATAGACCCCCTGAATTTTACAAACTTATCAGGACCAAGAGGCTTGGTGAAGATGT